>JAULJZ010168559.1:0-24909 GCA_032270985.1 Heliamphora pulchella
CCTGCAAGGAGAATCAAGTTTTGATTTTTGGTACCCAAATTTTCTTGGGTCCTTTGATGTTAGTTCCTTGAGGGTGTATTCCTTTAGGAACCCAAGCCTTCTTGACCGAGATATTTGAGAATTTTTTGTGTGGACAGTGTGTGACAACATGTCCATGCTCATAATAGTGAAAGCAAGTGGCATTTGTATGATTAGATGATGCCATAACAAAATTATTACTTAAGAATTTTTGTTTCTTCTTAGGTTTATACCCGATTCCAGTTTTATCAAAAACACATTTTTGAATCCTAAGAAGTTTATCTAAATTGTTCTTTCCTTGAGTGAACTTGTAAATAGTTTTTATGAGGTCCTCAACTTTTCACTCAAAACTTTGTTTTCATCCTTCAAAATAGAAATTTGTTTTGTTAAAACAGATTTTTTATTTCTCAAAGTTTTAATTTCAGTTGAGGAGTAAAGAATTAACTTTTTCAAAATAAAATTCTTTGGACCCATTTTTCTCAACTCATCATGCAGATCTTCAAATGCACATTGCAGTTCATCTAAGCACAAAGGGTTAGGAGTTACCTCATCATCTTCTCTGGCCATGAGGCATAAATTTGCTACTTCATTTTTTTTCTTTTTATCCTCTTTCACCCCAAGCAGTAATCATGGCTTTCTTGAAGCCCTTTCTAAATTAGTTTTTGAGCTGAGGACATTCAGCCTTTACATGTCCAGGCTTTTTACACTCATAGCGAATGATTTCTTCTTTCTTGAATTCTTTTTTGAACTTGCTAGAGTCACCTTTGAATTTGGTAGGCTCGCCTCGGTGTCCTTCCTTCTTGAAGAACTTTCTTCCTCCTTGTTTCTTGTTTCTAAGAAACTTTTCGAATTTCTTTGTGATAAGAGCTATATCTTCATTTTCATCACTTGAGGAGTCTTTCTAAGATTCTTCTTCATGAGTTGAGGACTTGAAGGCGATGCATTTCTTCTTTTTATTGTCTTCCTCTTCGTCCATCTTGATGTTCATTTCATGGATCATGAGAGAACCAATGAGCTCTTCTAGACTGAACCAGTTCAGGTCTTTGGCTTCTTGAATGGCCGTGACCTTAGCTTCCCAATTCTTTGGCATATATCTCAAAATTTTTCTTACCATTTCTGCGTTAGTGTAAATCTTGCCAAAAGATTTTAGTCCTTTAATGATATCAGTGAAGCGAGTAAACATATCAGAAATTGTTTCATCATGCTTCATTTTGAATAATTTATAATTATATACAAGTAAACTGATTTTTGACTCTTTCACTTGATTGGTACCCTCATGGATAACATTGAGTTTATCCCATATTTCTTTAGCGGTGTCACATGTAGAGATCCTATTGAACTCATTTGGGTCAAGTGAGCAATATAGGAGATTCATAGTTTTAGTATTTTTTTGTATCTTCCTAATATCAAATTCAGTCCATTCAGCTTCTGGTTTAGGGACAGCAGCCCCTTCAACAGTTTTGGTGGGTCTTTTGGGTCCATTTATGATAACCGACCAAAGGTCATAGTTTATGGCTTGAATGTAAATTCTCATTCTAGCCTTCCAATAATTGTAGTTTGTTCCATTGAGCAAAGGGGGTCTATTAGTCGATTGGCCTTCGGAATGGATAGGTCCGATGCTGGTGGTTGCCATATAAACTCATAGATTGTTAAGTAAAAAACAAGAGCCCAAGCTCCGATAGCAATTGTTAGTTCTAGGCAACCCAAGAGGGGGGATGAATTGGGTCTTTAAAAAAAATTACAATTTAAAAACCTTTTCGAAAAGCTTTTAATATTGCAAACAAATAAAGCAAGATAATCAAATATTGAAGCAATGCAAAAATTAAAAGATTAGGCATAGAGAGATAGAACTGGACACCAAGGATTTTATAGTGGTTCGGCTTCTTCCAAGCCTATGTCCACTCCTCAAGTTCTCCCTTGAGTATTTTCAAGATATAGAATACTTCACGGGCGCATTTCAAGTCTTTACAATCTTCAAGGCTTCGCTTGAATAAGCAGAATGTTTACGGGCACATTCACAAACCTAAAACAGCTTCAAAAAGATCCTATGAAAACAAGCTTTTGTTTTCTTCTAATCTCTCTTTAATCCTTCTTTGATGAGATTTACTCACTCACTCAAAGAATAAAGGGTGACTCACCCTTAAATATAATAAATGAAGTGTATAAATGAGAAATACTCACTCTCTTTACAAAAATTATTTACAATAAATGAGAAAGTAAAGAGAGGTGAGGAACAAGAGCTGGAGATTCAGCAATAAATGAGGGCTTGAGAATTTTGAGTTTGGTTCAAGCAATAGAACAGTAAATGTGGGTCTCCAGTTGGAGTAAATGCTGAGAAGTTACTCTTTGTATAAGCTCTTGTGCATTCATGACCGTTGGAGGTAGGTGGGAGCAATAAATGCCAAAAATCCAACAGTTGAGATCTGCCGCGGGTTTAAATTTTCGTCGTAGGTGTTGACATAAATGCCTTTGGTGTCGACACAAAATGTCCAAGGCAGGATCCTTAAGTGGTTGGGTCAACACAAATTTTTTGAGTGGTCGACACAATTTCTGCACTCTGCCTTACCCACATCATGGTGTCGACACATTTGTATCTGGTGTCGACTTGTTTGAAACTTCAACATCCGAAGGAGGCACTTTGTGTTGACTCATGTCTTCTTTGGTGTCGACATCAATTTTTACAGGAAGTCTCGATATATTTGTGTCAACACTTGATATCTCTGGTGTCGACACCATAAATTCTTTAGGCAACCTCAGGACTTTTGTGTCGACTCATCGCCAACTGGTGTTGACAACTCAAATGCTGCAAGTGGCCTTGGTTCTTTTGTGTCGACACGATTTCCATTTGTGTCAACTCATTTTGAGTCTTGAGAGCTACGGCTCTTTTATGTTCACACAAAACTTATTTGTGTCGATGCTAACTATAATACCTGAAAGATAACTTCATAAAACTGTTAGGGTGTTAAAGCATTTGTTCAAAGGAATTGACACACTTGATGTGATTCAAGTATACTTTTCCTTAAAAGTGTTTGACTTATTTTTCAATTGGGTTCAACACAAAATATTCTCATTTAAGAATATGTGAGTGCTTTAATCATTTTGAGAGTTAACTCATTACTTTTTAGCTAAGGTGTCAAAATTATTTGATCAAAATCTGTTAACACTTTCATTTTGAAAATATAAAGATATTATCTTTTTAAAGACGTTTATTCTTAGAAAATAAATTATGAAAATCCTCAAAATCAAAATAAAAAAGCCCTTGGCTAACAAAGGTAAAAAAGAAACAACAAGTCGATCGCAATCAACACAAGCATAAGAGATGGTCATCCAAACCATTCCTAGGATATAGTCCAACAAGGTCAAGCATCCTAAACAATGGCTAACTATTTCGAAGACACGGGATCTACAACTCCCTCAACCTCACATTCGCACCACCCACGGAGTCCAACACTAACTCCAAACCCACGGCCACAACCTCGAACACGGCCTCGCCCACTCCGCATAGACAGCACATCTATATAAAAGAAACACATAACATAAGATGCAACACATTGCATGAACATAAACACTAAGCACATAAGCATGCTAACACGTTGCCACATAGGTTCACACTAAACAAACCCCACATATCGAGGAGAGCCAACAAGAGTGACGCGCCAATTTGGATAACCTACTTAGATCCCCTGCTAGAAATCACGTCAGCTAAACGCTTTTCTAACTTGGCTCCCAAGTTTGTTAATCTAAACGCCCAAAAGCAAGACTAATCAATCCTAAGGTTCAACCCTCATGCTCACATATACATAACATTCACATATTCAACACGCTATCATGCTTGTTCTATCAAAACATCTAAACACATGCAATCAATCTCACACAGTGATACACCCTCTTCCCACTGGTCTTAGGTATTCAAACCTGGCTCTGATACCATTCTGTCATGCCCCAAACTCTGGGTCACGTGAAATACCAATAAACAACCATATAAAACACCTAACCCGAGAATACACGCTCAATATAAAACATACATGCATTGTATATAATCGCCAAAAGGCTTACATTACACGGTTCCAGCACCGGGAAAACATGTAAACATACATAATACAGAAAGAACAAAAGAAGACTACAGATCTTCCGTGTAACACTCCGGTCCGAACCCTAGTTGTAACTATCTAGACTCTAACAACTCGGCTCAGACCCTAGTTGAAACAGCCCGGACTGTAACTACCCATGGAGCGATCTAGCCCAAACTCTAGTATTAGCGACGGATAGACAATGAAAGCTTAGGTCGCTACATGAACAATGGAAAACCCTAGCTCAACCCAAAACCCTAATGTCACGCTCCAACCTCTGGGTTACGTGAAACACCCACAAACAACCAACATAGATCCTGGCCCGAGAATACACTCTCAAAATAAATATACATGCATTGTATATAAACGCAAAACGGCTTACATTACACGGCACCAACGCCGAAAAACATGATACAACATACATGTAACAAAACTAGCAAAAAGGAGGACTACACTCCTCCACCTCCTCCGGCACCTCCAGATCAACCTGTGTGACCGGTACCTGAAGAAAATCAAATCCCACACCGTGAGCCAAAGCGTAGCAAAAACTAGACAAGCATGCAATATAAACAAAACATGCTAGGAAATCAAAGTGCAGTTTTAGACTCTCTTTCAAGCCTTGAAAATAGTTTGAAAACAGTTTTAAATCATGACTCACTAGAGGCAATAAAAACAAGTTTTCACATGCAATGGGAAAGCGAGAATAAAAACTATTTTTTGACTCATCAGAGCCTTGAAAACGATTCCAGTATTACGACTCCCGCAGGCCGTTAATACAGTATTTTGACTCCCGTAGGCCGATAATACAATTTTTAAGAAAATCGATCTATCCGTCCCAATATACAGTACATGCAATCCATGAACACGTGCCTCTTCAGGACCTCAATTCAGCCTTAAGATATCGCACACACACACACACCCACACCCGTGCCTCATCAGGATCTCGTTTTAATCCGTCAGATATCGCACACACCGGCTTTCGCAGCCTACCTCATACACCACACACGCACACATGCATCATCAACTAGGATTTACATCTACTGGATCATAGATTCATCTAATCCATTTCATACACATATGCAAATCTAAACCAGAATTTAAAGCATATAACCATGTATCAACACGACGTTCCACAAATCATGTCACGTGCCTATAAAACTCTAGGTTTTAAAGCATAAATCACGTTACACATAACGGTATCCAAACCATGTAATTTACTTACATAATCCGTACATAAATAAACTATAGTTATAAATGTACAAAGCCAGTTATAAATGCACATAGCCATATATAACTTCACATCATGACGCTACCCGTCACATAACCCATCACGACATCACATGCCACATATCCATCATTCGATACCCGACTGACCCTCCACAAATCGGGATCCGTCTACACATCGGGACAACCAACGATACAGAAAACCAAAACTAAAACCTAACTCGGAGGCCAACACAGCCCAAGCGATCCCCAACCAACATAACACACTGTTACAACCTCGCTCGAGCGCACAACCACCGCTCGAGCGGTCCCTTATTGACATACCCCTCTGCCATCACCCCACTCGAGCGCACCACCACCGTTCGAGCAGTCAACCACCGACCCAACACTCTGGCACCACACCGCTCGAGCGCTTAACCACTGCTCGAGCGGTCCACACTGAAAGAAAACTCAAACCAGAAACCGAAACCAAGCGCCCGCATGTAACGATGCACGAACCTCCACGCATACAACCGTGCACCTACACCCCGCATGAAATGACCAACACCCTCTCCGTGACTTCAATTGATAGGACCCCATAATCCAATCAACGAAAATCACTAGAGGAGAGTAGTCAATCGAGCCCCATAACCCAATCGACCGAGAGGCCACCACACGACTCCCGAAGCCATCACACAACCAACTAAACCCCAAAAAGAATCCACATGTATTTGAATCGACTAATTCCCATAAATTAATCAATTGAATACCATAGGATGCCAATTGAAAACCAAAGAACCAACCACCAAACCACAAAACACCAACAAACTACCAAGGCCCTAACATGACCAAAACGAACTCACACACGTCCAACGCGGCAAACACGAACCCACACATGCCCAACACGGTCAACATAAACCCACTACACCTACAAGAACACCACAACACCCCACGGAACATGGAATTAGGTCAAAAGGGCCAATAAGGATGAAAAACAACTTGTTCCCAAACATTCGGCCAAAAACAGGTGAAAACGGTTTGAAAATCTTGACACACCTTCACTCTTTTGATCATAACTTTTTCTACAAAAGGAATTTTAAGGTGAGAGAGGTGTCATTGGAAAGAGGACTTATGGGGCTTCAATTTGAGTATAAGAACAGCCCAATTCTGAGTCCGAACGAGGGAGATAACATCAAAACAAAACAGCCTAATGCAGCTAGTCTGCTCGAGCAGGCATCGGGCGCTCGAGCGAGCTAGTACCCGAGAGAAACCCAGATTTTCTGTTCTTGAGTGTTCTAAGCCTCCAAACACTCAAACACACATAGACCACCATTCGAGCCACATATCTAAGCCTCCAAACACCTTCTTGACACCCTCGAATGTGCCCAAACCTGAATCTACCACAAAACCTCGAAAACAAAAACTTAAAACTTGATTTCATCCACCGAAATCAGCACAAAACCCCTTTTGAAACCAAAACCCGATTTTCTTGAAACAAAGTCAAATCTAAAGCAATCTAACCATTAAAAACACGCACGATTACATGTGGCACCCTTATAAAACATGAGAGTCTAGGATCCTACCTCGTTGAGTTAAAAACTTGACGCCTCAAACCACGTGCAAAACTGAGCTTTGCCAGAATCAAAATCAGACCAGATGGTTGCGTAGCCCTCGATGCCGATACCAAGAATCCGTAGTCTGATCGTCAGAAATCGAGCCTCGGGCCCCCGAGAAGTTAGAGAGTAGGCAAAGAGAAAAAGGAGAAAACTTAGGAGTTAAGTTTTAGAAAATATCTTTTGAAAATATCTAACTCTAGATATTTATAGGCTTCCAAAATATCTTTTTGTGAAAATTTTCAAAATTTGCGCTGCAACACCCCACGGCCCCGGGAACCTGCCCCGCATGCATATTTAAGTCCGATCATGCATCTAAACTCGTAAAAATATGTAGCGATGAAAACACCAAACGCACGTCGAAAAACGCCGAAAAAAAAACGGATCAAGATCTCACACCTAATTTGAACCCGAAACGCTAAAAAGACCAAATACTTAGAGGCAAACCCTAACACTCAAAAAAGTCTCAAAACAGCTTAAATTGAGTAAATAACATAAAATATTAAATTAAAAATAAAAAAATTTCATAATTAAGGTAAAATCACTATTTTGCCCATAGTATAGTAAAAAATCCAAAAAATTTAAAATTTGACACACGAATACCCAAAATTAGATATTTATATACAATTAATTAATAAAATATAAAATAAAAACAGAAATGACCAAATTACCCTTGCATGGCCGGCCACCTAGGAAATTGTGCCCAAAAAATTACTTTTTGCCTTTTTAAGCTTAAAAATAAAAAAAGTTGTATACATTAAGCATTATTTTAACCTAATACTTTTTATACAAATAATATATATAATAATATAATAATATTGGTCAACAAAAGTAAACAAATAATTATTTAAAATCTCTACACAATAAATAAGTCAAAAAGTCAATTCTAGTTAAACTAGCTCAATTTAACTTAAAAGCCTACACTCATTTAATTAATTGCTATCAAAATTATGATAAATTATGATAAGAATAAATTAATTATAAATACATTAATATAATAGGTTTTAGTACGTTTAGATACCAAAAAGGTACATAAAATTAATATTTTATGCATTTATATTCACAAAAAAGTACCAAAATACAATTTAAAACCCTAATTAAATACAAAATCAGCTTTTTAGTCTCTCAAACAGCCCCATATGAATTCCCTTGCTGCCATGGTCTGAATATGTCTCTCTCAAATAATCTCCACCTCTCATGCAACCAATAGGAATTTACAAACATTTAAATTTAAAACTATTTGCAATAATTAATCTCCATTATAATTTTTATTATAAAAACACACCCCAAACGCTCTTCCCCTTCACACATTTGGCTGAGAGAGGTGAGAGAGGGTTATCCAAAATTTCTCTAAGTGTCTACAAAGAAGAATGATAGAAAAAGAAAGAAGGAGGAGAGAAGAAAGAGGAAAGGTCCAAGGAGACGCATTGAAGCTAAATTCATTTCTTCCTCAACCTTTTAAGCATCAAAAGAGGTAAGCAACTCCCTTAAACCTTCTGATATTCTCCCTTAAGATACCCCTCAATCCATCTTTATAACAAACCCTAAGAAAAAGAAATAAAGATTAACTCAAAAAAGGCGTTTTAGATACAAATAGTGGATTGCTAGGGTAAGATTGTGCTTTGTATGTGCTTACATGTGTGTGTTTTTGTGTTTTATGGCTTGTGTGTATTCTAGATTTTTGGTTTTTGTGAGTTTATAACATGCATGCAAAGAAAACACACCAAAAATGTACATAACATAAGTTAAGCAACCAAAACCCTAAGTAGCCTGATTTTCTGGACTTACTTACTTTCTGCCACCAATTTTAAAACATCATAACTAATTGTAGAAAAATGATCTTAAAGTGATTTTTGTTTGCAAACCTAGATTTGTGATTTCTCTTTCATAAAAAATTAGTTTGAAGTGATTTCGTTGAGTAGAACTCCAGATATCTCATTTTTTTCAAAGAGTCTCAGACTTTGACCACTCTGAGTTGCAAACCTACAACCCTAAGTTAGAGTGAGAACCGAGCTTAGTTCAAAATATAAAACTTGTATACGACATATTTATATTTCTTTCCAAAAAAAAATGAGCCAAAAATATGAAGTCTGGATGGGTCAAAACACCTTCCAAATTCACTGTTGAGGTTCAGTAACTGACAAACCTCTCTGTGACACATTTTTGTGAGACCCAAAACCTAACTTCTTAGAAGCCAAATCCAAAGGTGGTAAACATGAAAAATGTATCTAACATATTAACCTAATTACGGAGCAAACACCAGCCCAAAACACCCTCGGATGATACCCCAAAAGTTTTGAACACTCTCTGTTAAAAACACGCTCTACAGACCCTTTTTAGGCTAACTGAACCCTTTTTATAAATGGGCCAAAATCTCAAACTTTTTGAAAACAATTTGCCCTAACACAAAACATAAAACTTGTAGGGCAAACCTTAAACTAAAAGATAACCAAAAATCAGACTTAGAACCCTTGAATTGATACCCCAAAACAGTGGCCAACAGACGCTCAATTTTTATATGTTTCTCTGTAAAATACTGAAGGGTTGTTACTAAAATAAAATAAATGACATGTTTACCTTAGGAACTGACCTTGGTGATAAACATAAATGTTATACGAAATATTTTTACCTAATTGGTGTCAAAATTTCATAAATTAAATCAATACCTAAGTACTTCAAAACGCTATCGCAACTTTAAAACTAGCAATTAAATTTGTACCTAAAATTGGCTAAGTGTTTGAATGGTGTGTTACTTATGGGACTTGAGTATGTGAACCTTATATGAACTTTGTGAGTAATTAGTATATGAAAATGATACTTTGATGAAAGAAATTCATGCCGATAGTTCAATTCTATGTAGCATAAATTATGATTTTGCTTCGCATGCTTGTTCTTGATGCTTTAGCTAGTTGTACCCTGTGCTATATCATGTTTATATGCTATGCCATAATTAATTGAACACAAAAAGCATATTGAACGTCATGACCATTTCTACATTTCATCTTGGGTTATCGAAATCTTTCGTACCTTTCAAATTGGGTTGGGTGATATGAAAATCGTTATACAGTGGATGTGGGTCTACGGCTTCCCTAGTTGCCATATTTGGAAATAAAATTGGAGGTTTTTATTGAAAAGGGGGGTATTAGGCACCATGGCTTCATCAGTAATTTTAATTTGACATTAGGTTGACACCTAATGAGTATCCTTGTTCTTAATGTGGGACTGGTCTATCTGGAATAAAGATGGGTAAAATTGGATAAAGGTTGGTCCCCACGCTGTTGCCATTGAGTAAAACAATTGTGGCATAAAGCTCGACAATGTATTTACTATTCGTAACAAGGCGAGGATAGGTTCGGTGATCAAGAGCCATCAAGTCTATTCTGTAATTTTCAGCGTGGAATTCATGATATTGTCCTGGAAGTACTTGGGTTAGGAAATTGCATTGCATTCATCTACATCACGCACCCGTACAACTGTTCTTATATGTGTTTGTCTGTTAAAATTGATAAATTGTCTCTCTCTGCCCCTTAAATTTGCATCGGGTATTATACGATATGTATTGTAGGATATCTTGTTGTAAGTTTATTAGGCGGTTTAGGAAATTTTCTTCTAGGCTCTGGCTCATGGCATTCGTGCCACAAGTGAAGAAAAAGGACCTTCTGAGGATGTAAACACCCCAATTTGACCCTGCCTAATCTTAGGTAAATCCGATGATGAAAACAGTTAGAATGGTGCTTCAGTTCGATCCTCGAAAAGTGATCCAAGCTTGGCATTTGAACCCAAAACTTTCAAACCAATGAAATTACGTCGAACCATCAATAACTTGTTATGCAAGTCATTCCTAATGTGGCGACCACCATGTCCATTGTGGCGACCGTCAATAGAACTTCTTGAAAATCCTGGCCAAAAGTGGCGACCGCCACCTCCAACATGGCGACCGCCAACTCACATTATAGCGACCGCTAATAGAACATTGTGGAACCTTTTTTAGACATGGCGGCCGCCATCTCCAACCTGGCGACCACCAACTCCAAATGGCCTGACATGCCCCATAATGTGGCAACACCTCATTGGTTGAAGAATTCTATAAATACTGTACCCCAGCGTACGTTTTCAAGACAGAAAATTAGAGAGAAATTTACAGAGAGAAGCTCTGCCAAGTCGCCGAGCAATTCCGAGCCCTGACGCCGAAGCCTTGCCGAAGTATCAAGAGTCGAACCCCCGATACCGAAATTCTGCAATCCTAGCTTGGATCAACGCCTGAAGACCAAATTGCCCATCATCATTCCCTGACTCGAGAATTCTTTAGCTATCCAGGTACTTTGGTTGGATCCCCCAGTCTTTCTAACTCCATTTTCTATCTCTTTAGAGCGACCGGGTTAATTTACTCGTTTAATCTTGTATGCATTCTTGCATTGCTTACGTATTTGTTTTAATCACTAGATTTTATTTTAGCTTATAAGTAATGTGCTTAGTTAAACTGGTTAATTCATGTTATAAATTTAATTTTATGTTGTTTGTTTATTTTATTTACTTACCCGTGTTACACATTCACACTTAGCACATCGTTACTTTTTATTTAAATCATTAATTAGTGCTAACATAATTTGACAATGTGACTAAACGATGTCATTATTATTATAATACAAACACTTACATATATATGCTTGTAATTGTCAATGTTATACACATTTAATGCTAATTTTTCCTTTAATGTTAGTTTAGTATTTTCTTTACTAGTATCCTATTTTTTTTCTTTTCATTTTCTTTTAACATTAGTTAATTATTAATTTAATATTTTCTTTTCTTTTCTTTTTCTTATAATGTAGCTTTATTTTCCTTTTTAATGTCCCATTTCTTTTTTCTTTCTTTAATGCTAATGTTCTACCATTTTCTTTTCCTTTTCTTTTCTTTTCTTTTAAGGATTAGTTTAATGTTCTTTTAAATAGCTTCATTTTTTTCTTTTAATATTAGTGTAATCTCCTTTTCTAGCATTTTCTTTTCTTTTCTTTTTTTTATTATTAGCATTAAAAGTTTAATGTTCCATCTTATTTTTCCTCTCTTTTTTTTCTTTTTCTTTATTAAGCTTTATTTTCCTATTTATCCTTCCATTCTTCTTTAAATGTTAGCTTAACTTTTCTTTTATTGCATTATTCTTTTCTTTTATTTTGTTAACCTCAAAAAACATAAAAAAATCTTTTAAGCTAGATTTTCCCCCCCTTTTGTTTTCTTTTCCTTTTATTTTTTTTCTCTTTTAAAATATAAAATATGAATAGTTAGGTTTTCTTTTAGTAGTTTAAATAAATATTTTATAACCTTTTCATTTTAACTTAATTTTCTTTTGTACACTTTTTCTTTATTTTCTTTTTCTTTAAGTCTTTAAGCTCTCTTTTGTCACAACACCCTTATATTTAATCTCTTTATTAGTAATCTTTCTTTTTAATATAGAATTTTTATGCATATTTTATTTTACATTTAGTATTTTCTTTTATTAAAAATTCATTATATTAATGCTAACCTAGTTTATTTTGATAATGCACATATTTTAGTTATTTTCTTTAAAATTTTGTTTAGAATAGTTTAACTTATTTTGTAACAATTCATATTTAGGTAATTTTAGCGATTTCTAGCATTTTTTTTATTCTTTTGTTTAAATCATGATAGCTTAGGTTATTTTGGTAAAATTGCATGTGGGTGTGCTTCATATATCATTTAGTTAGAAATTACATGCCGTAGGACTTAGGATTTTATTTTGTTTATTTGCTTTATTTTGGCGTTCTATATACATATGTTATGTATTTTTCATATTTGATTTTGGATGTTTTCTCTTTACCTCCACTTTCTTTATTTGTATGCATTTGAAAAATCTTATTAAAGAACCAATGATGATTAGTAGAGGCCAACTTTATGGTTGGGCGAACGAGGTGCCTAACACTTTTCCCGATTTATACCTTAACCCCTGAACCCTCTTTCTCTTGTTAACGTTTTTAAGATCTGTAGCTATTTTTTGTTTTACTTGGATTTTTCTCAAAAATCAGTGGCGACTCTATTTTCAACAAAAAGGGGTTTTCAAAATTTTGCTTCCAAAGTGTTAAAATATTTTTCAAACATCTTTGAATTCTCTTATTTTTGACCATTTTCAAAACCTCAAAATCCTAGTGCCACAGTATTTTCTGGCGACTCTGCTGGGGACTAGTTTATAAAATCAAATAAGAGGGCTAGACTTAAAAACATCATCAGTTCTTAATAAGAATTTTTCATTTGAATTTTCGCATGCATGTGCATTGTTCTTCAACCTCCCTGCCCAGTCAACCTGATGCCTTGACCGTTCATGCGTTTCGGGGATTGTTGGGAAGACGGGCAACCCTTATTGACTGTATGCTATCATAGGTGTAGTAAAAGAGTTCGAGCGTACTGTTTGATCATGTTCTGCATGGGAGGTATATACCCGGCTCTATTTAGAAGGTACCATGTTCGATTGACCAAAACTAAACTTTTGCATGTAGTAGTTTAGAACCCCCCATTAGGTGCTGTTAACCCTAGTAGGATTATGTGTTTTCATGAATTGTATATTTTGATTTCGTATTGATAGTATTGTTTGTTTGGGCTTAAGCTAGTTCTATTTTCGGGTTCGGCCCGGGTTTTGGTTGTTGTCCCTTTGTTAGCTTTTCTTTCCCGGGTTCTTACCCAGGTTTTGTTCTTTACTTTATTTAATTTTCACGCCGTAGCTTTCTTTTCGGGGTCATGCCCGTACTTTATTTTGAAGCCTCTAGGATAATTTTTCTCTCTTTCGAGGTCTTCCCAGAATGTTAGTTTCTCCCCCGTTGTTGTATTAAGCTCGCTTCTTTTGAACCTTTGTTATACTCGCGTGAGCTAGTCTTGCTTTCCTACTGGAGTGCTGCCCGTTAGAATCCTAGTTCAAATTGGTCTCTTGAGGGTTAGAATAGTTTTCTTACCGAAAAGCCGCTTGTTTCTCCGTTTAAATGAACCTTCCCTCTAAAATTTAGTCAATCCCTTTCTTAGCCATCATTCTAGTTTTTTGGGTTGTCTTGCCAGCATGAGCCTAGCAGGGGCATTATCTTATGTTATTATCTATTTGTGGTTTGTTATTTCGGGTATTTGGGAAGTTTTCCTATCTGTCGCCAGAATTCTTATTCGGGAACTATTTTGATACTAGTTATTCTACTTTTGGAATCCAAGTTTCTTTTGGGTCTAGATCATTAAGCTGAACTATTTTGATACTAGTTATTCTTCTTTTGGAATCCAAGTTTCTTTTGGGTCTAGATCATTAAGCTAAAAAGATCACAGTCGACACGCGTCTGGGCAACATCAAGGCCAACCAGACTTTATAGAGTATCTGAGCAGTCAGTTGAGTCATCAAAAATGGCAGAGAATGAAGTTAACTTGACAGCTCTGATGAGGGCTATTACTGAGATACAAAGAGCTATAGAGCAACAAATCCAAGCTCAAAACCAATGTCAGGCGTAGATCCGGGCAATTCAAGCCCATCTGTTAGGTGCCAACGGACAGCCAAAGGATACCAATGAGAATGGAAAAGATTTCTGGGACGATAACCAAGGATCAGAGGTACCACAAGTTGCT
This sequence comes from Heliamphora pulchella, assembly GCA_032270985.1. NCBI lineage: Eukaryota > Viridiplantae > Streptophyta > Magnoliopsida > Ericales > Sarraceniaceae > Heliamphora > Heliamphora pulchella. Next base: position 14,507 of record JAULJZ010168559.1, read on the forward strand.
GTACCACCTCGGGTTCCCCGCCCAGTGGTGGTAGAAGAAGAGAACACTGGCCAGTCTAGGGAATCCCCCTGGCGAAGAAGATTGACCGAATGGAGAAGGTGCTGAGAAAGGCTAAGGGTGTAGAAGAATACATGCTGGATGTAGACAGTTTGTGTTTATTCCCAGATGCTAAATTGCCCAAAAATTTTAAAATGCCAGAGATGGAGAAGTTTGATGGTACCGGAGACCCCTGGATTCATTTCAGAATAAATGTTGAAACTCTCTCCCCCATGGGGATTGATGATCAGCTCAAAGCCCCATTATTTCACCGATCACTTTAAGGGGCAGCACAAAGGTGGTTCCTCTCTTTGGAGGTGGCTAAAACCAGGACTTGGGAAGATATAGCCACTGTATTCATCAGTCAGTATAGCTGCAACGTCTAACTGGATGTAACCACTTGAGAGTTAGAAACAACTCACCAGGAGAACCGGGAATCGTTTATTGACTTCTTGACCTGGTGGAGGGGCAAAGCTGCCAAGATGACAAACCAGCCCTCTGAGAAAAAGCAAGTGAGGATTGTGGTGAAGAATCTGCAATCCCCATTAAAGCGTTACCTTATCACACAGCCGCTGTCTACCTTTGAGCAGTTATTTGACGCTGGAGTGCAGATCAAAAATGCCATTCAATCCGGAGATATTAAGAAAGCAAAACCCAGCTAGAAACCAAGGAGGACCTTCCCTGCAACCAACCAAAACCAATCTACTGCCACCAACCTCGTGTCACGTTAGAACGAGGTGAATCTTCTAAACCCCTCATCTTTCGCTCAACAATCCAACAGTACTCAGCAGGTAAGCAATGGTCAATAAGCACAACAATAGCCGAGGAGAGTCTTCACTCCCCTTAATATTTCACTATCTATTGCCCTGAATCGACTTGTCGAGAAAGGGCTCATCAAGTTATTGGATCCTATGCTGGTGCCCGGTCCCCTTCCCACAAGATACAATGTTTCGCAGTATTGCTCTTATCACCAGGGCCACGGGCATTTGACTGATAAGTGTATGAGACTGCGTCATGAGATCTAGAATCTCATTGACAACAAGGTAATCCCTCCACCATCTGCTACTCCAAAGCAGAATGTCACGACTAACCCTCTACCGAACCAAACCAAGCAGGCTGGGGTAAATTACATGTCTCTGGGGCAATCAGAAGATCCAAGTCGATATATCTGTCTAGCAAATTTGTCGCGCTCTCATGTTTCAGCAACTGAGGATCAGGCATCATGCTCATTTATTATGGCTAGAAGCGGCCGAGATAGGATGGAGGAATGGAATGATAATACCTGAGGATGGTATCGAACAGTAATCCAAGCCTACCAACGTGAAGAGGAGGAACACAATGAGGAAGACGACTGGCCGCTGGATTATCCAGCACGACCTTATGGGTTTGACCACGTACTTGATGGCATTACTCTTCCTTAACTTTTTGAGGAGGAGATATATGTCGACAAAATGCAATCCTATTAGCTGGTAAGGGTCATGCTAAAATCAGATGGGGCTAAGTGGATCGATTTTTGGGCTGCTCGGGAACAACACATGGATTACATCGGCAAAGATATCTGGGATGAAGTTGACAATACGTGGGCTATTGAGGATGATGAGGAAAGAAGATGAAGAGCAGTGGTCGGCGGGTTAGATGATTTGTGGGCATTTAAAAGCCCTTTGTGCATAGATAAAATTAGACAGACTGAAAGTATAATACCGAGATTGTGGAATCCCGAGGATGGTGTTGAACATTTAACCAGGAGTGGGTGGCATTTCAAGCCGACTCAGTTGGAGAAAGGACAGTCAAGCGAAAAAGGGAAAGAGAAAGAGCACGAAGAAGAAGAGGATGACGGTGTGCTGAAGCAGCTCAAAAAGACACAAGCCAATGTTAGCATTTGAGTCTTATTAATGGCCTCGCACAAACATAGACAAGCTATGCTGAAGGTCTTGAACAAGGCTAGTGTTTCAATAGACGCGACCCGAGAGCAGCTTTTTAGACTCATCTTGCCAGCTGTAGAGCCAAAAGTCATCTCCTTTTCTGATAAGGATCTGCCAGCAGAAGAAAAGAATCATAATAAACCCCTGCACATAACCGTTAAATGCTTGGAAAAATAGGTCCCAGTGACTCTTATTGATAACGGGCATGCGCTAAATGTTTGTCCGCTTAGAATAGCAGTTTGCTTGGGACTGAAGTCAAAACATTTCACATCCAGTAATTAGGGGGTCCGAGCCTATGATAACACAAGAAGAGATGTGCTGGGCTTGGTATCATTCGTATTATCGGTAGGGCCTTTGGAGACATGGTTAAGTTCCACGTACTAGACGTTCCGGCCTCTTTCAACCTGTTGTTGGGCAGGCCATGGCTGCATGATACGAACGTTCATGTAGTGCCATCGACTCTTCACCAAAAGCTGAAACTGATAAAGAATGGGACAGTTTTGACTATCCATGGAGAAGACAGCATCCAACCTCCTAGAGGAGAATCCTCAACTCTCTTAGAGGTTCAGCTTGGCGAGGTAGACGTATCGCTAAGTGGCTTTCAATTTGATGAAACGCAGGCTGTCCAGATGCTATTGAATGAAGAAGAGATGTACATTAACCCAAGAGCAATTACGATGATGAGGCAAATGTCCTACTTCCCGGGTATGGTGCTAGGGCGCAAGCAGCAAGGAATTCCCGAGCATGTCTAGGTATTGCCAGCTTTTTGCCATTTTGATCTTGGATATAAACTAATGGAAGAAGATTTGGAAGGGCCTAAAAGGGGACGGCAGGCCAATTATTCAGGAACGCTCAATGGATATTTTGTCAAAGAAGGAGAAGACTTCCCGTACCGTGGCTTACCAAAGCCAGGGATCGACGAAGAAACCAATCAGAAGTTTCCAGGGCTAGAGATCTTCTTTGGCTATCAACTATCCGACACGAAAGAAGAGGAAATAGTGAAAGGGGAAGAGGAAGGAAAGAAGATCTAAGAGGAAGATTGGGTTGACAAAGTAGATGGAATCGACATGGGAGTGTTGTTCAATGTAAAGATGGCACAGCTACATATAATTGACCCAGACTGTTTCATGATGGGCTTTAGCGCACCAACCGACTGCACCAAGCTTATTGTCGATGCGGCTGCAAAGGAAGTGAAAAACTGGACATTAGAGTCCTGTGATGTGCAGCTTGTCTGCCCTAAGTCAGAGTGTGAGTCTGAGTCTGTGGTTGAGGGCACTTCTGTTTATGTACCTCACCCTATTTATGCTTTTGAGTTTATAATTCCATCTTCCTCCAATGAAATGAGCAAAATTTCCAGTTACTCTGCTTTGTTTGAGTTTGAATGGGATCAAAAATACCAAGATGCCTTTGATGTCGTATGATAGTACCTACAAAATCCACCTGTTCTAGCTCCTTCCGAACCTAATAGGCCACTAATCCTCTATTTATTAGTGACTGATTCAGCTATGGGATGTATGTTAGCAGAAGAAGGTGAAATTAGAATCGAAAAAGCTGTCTACTACTTAAGCAAGAAGATAATAGGATCAGAAATATAGTACACACCACTGGAAAAGACATGCTGGGCCTTGGTTTGGGCTTGCCAAAAACTAAGGCATTACATGCTGTCTTTCACAGTGAATATCATCTCCCGGATGGACCCGTTAAAGTACCTATTCGAAAAGTCGGCAGTAACAGGAAGGTTGGCTCGATGGTTGCTGTTGTTATCAGAATTCAACCTCATATGCGTTACTCGAAAGTCAGTCAAGGGTAGAGCAGTGGTGAAATTCCTGGCCGATCAACCAGTTGAGGGAGGTGAAGACACAGAGTTCCAGTTTTCTGACGAACAGCTAATGAAAGTCGGGGATGACAAGTGAACTCTATATTTTGATGGCGCATCCAATCAGTATGGCTATGGAATAGGAGTCCTTCTTGTCACTCCCGATGAATCACACGTCCCTTTATCTTTGAAGCTTAATTTTGAAGTTACCAACAATCAAGCTGAGTACAAATCATGTTTAGCCGGGTTGGAGGCAGCCTTAGAATTAGGGGTAAGAAAGATAGAAGTCATCGGAGATTCAGCACTGGTGGTTTCACAAGCAAGAAGAGAATGGAAGGTCAGGGGCGTGACATTGATTCTCTACCATCAAGAGTTAGAGAAACTAATACCATGTTTCGAATCAGTAATCTTTACCCATGTACCAAGATTGCAGAACAAGTTCGCCGACGCACTGGCCACCTTAGCATCCATGATCGACATACCACCCGGAGTCCAAATGAGGCTTTTGATAATTGAACAGAAAAGAAAGTCGGCATACGAGACGACAACCGCAATCGAAGAAAGCACTGATGACCTTCCATGGTATTTTGACATCCAAAACTTTGTGGAGAAAGGAGAATATCATAAGTTTGCCAACAAAAAGAACAAAAAAGCAATACAACGATTATCCGCACGGTTTATCATTTGCGGTGGAAGACTATACAAGCGAGGGCATTCTGGGGTCAACAAGCTGTGTGTCAACACTAAAGAAGGACAAGAGTTGATGAAAGTGATACACGCGGGAGTCTGTGAGCCACACATGAGTGAAAACATGTTAGCCAAGAAGATCTTACGACAACGATACTTTTAGATGACAATGGAGACAGACTGCATATAGTTCATGCGAAGGTGCCATAAGTGTCAGATTCACGCAAATCTTATGCACATTCCTCCATCTCAACTGTATAACCTGACATTGCCATGGCCATTCTCAGTATGGGGCATTGATGTGATCGGTAGAGTAACACCGAAGGCGTCAAATGGGCTCGAGTTCATTTTAGTGGCCATTGACTACTTTACCAAGTGGGTGGAAGCAGCCTCCTACTCAGTATTGAAAGCCTCTCATGTTGCTAAGTTCATCAAGCGAAACATCGTTTGCCGGTACGAGGTTCCCCATGAGGTCATCTCGGATAATGGCTCACATTTTCAAGGAGAGATCTTAGATCTTTTCAAGAAATACCTGATAGTGGCTCACAAATCTTCACCATATCGGCCGCAGACCAATGGAGCAGTTTAGGCAGCAAACAAGAACATCAAGAATATCCTACAAAAGACGATCAACTCGCATAAGGATTGGCCTGAACATCTACCATTTGCACTTTGGGGGTACAGGACGTCAATCAAAACTTCAATAGGAACTACGCCATACTCTTTAGTGTATAGGATGGAAACTGTGCTTCCCATCAAGGTGGAAATCCCTTCGCTAAGTGTAATAGCCAAGACTAGTATTTCAGAAGCAGAATGGCAAAGGAACTGAATGGAAGAACTACTCCTGTTTGATGAAAGAAGACTGCAGGCTCTGTTTTATATACAAGGTTATCAAAGAAGGATAGCTCGAGCATTCAATAAAAAGGTCAAGACCTGAGACCTCAAAGAAGGAGATCTGGTTTTCAAGGAAATCAGAGCTCCTATCTTTGACCCGAGAGGCAAGTTCAAGCCAAACTGGTCCAGACCGTTTCTGATCAAAACCATCATGACTGGTGGTGCAGTCATTATTATGGATTTCGATGGCAATGTGTTCTCCACTCTAGTTAACCTTGATCAACTCAAAAAGTACTATATTTGAGGTAAAAATAAAGAGAAAGTAAAAGCTCGCTGAGCTAAAAATTGAAAAGGCAACTCAGGTAAAAGTTAGAGTAGCCCGTAAGGTCAAAAATCCGAAAGGGCGACCTTGGCAATAGTTAGGGCATTACAAAAGGAGAGTGTCAATACCGAGTGAAAACCAAGTTCGAACTACGTTATGGCTTGATTCCATTTTTTTTTGGGATGCATAGGCAGCTTCTTTTAAGAAGTCCGGCTACATTCTTTGTTTTTAACCATCTTAGAATCTGAGTAAGACTAATGCAAATTAACTTTTAGATTTTGACAATAAAGTCATTTAATTGGATTAAAAAAGATTTGGATAAATTTGAACCATCTTAAACACAAAGCGAGAAGTTTTCATTACTTTGATCAGAGTTACAAAGTTTTGGAAATAAAAGGAGGGCACGCAAGTCCCAAACTCTACAAACAAAAGGAAAGCTATGAAATCTTTGAAACAAAGTAGAAGTCCTCAAGACTTTCTCCTCTTTGCTGCCTGTTTCCCCTATTCTCTATCCTTCTTCTCCCTATTCTGCATCAGCCATGTTTTGTACTCTGCAGAAAGCTCGGGACATTGCAATTCCTACATCTCCATCCGTGAACGAGATGGCCAGGCATCCTGATACAATGCTAGAAATGGGGCTCGTAGTGCAGATGAGAATAGATGGCCTCGAACACTGAGAAAGATGATCTGACTGCGACCGAACTACCGCATGATCCGATGGGGGTAATAGAAAATAGTCTGACGTAGACTAATCATCAGAACACCAGGGTGATCCATGGTGGTCAGAGTCATGGCAGGGATCCGCCACCAAAGGTACTAAAAAGTAATATCTGGGTCAGTCAAAGAAGAAAGGTACTGTCGCCAGGCTGCCTCGGTGCTACTTATCTGATAGTAGGGGCGGTAAAGGAAAGCTACAGCACTGTGCCTGTCAGTAGGTGATTTTTGTACAAGATTTACCTTCTCCATCAGCCAGATCAGCAACAAAAGTTAGAGCAGTAAGAGAAAATCCCTGTAGTGTGACGAAAAGTTTGGTGAAAAAAATAAGATTTTGAGCTTACCTGAAGAAGTAAAGGGCTGCCAGCAAAAGTAGTGGCCTCACCACTATGAACAGCATCTAAGCCCAGTAGTGTCTTAGCCAAGACAAGTGGTACAAAGTCCTTTTCCATCCACATTTGACCAGCGATATCAACCAATGCGCAGCTAATCCGCCCGTCAAAAGGAATGAGGATATACTGGGCAAGGAGACAGAAATAAAGGGCATAATGTCGCCGCAACTAAAAATTGAGGTCGCTATGGTCACCGGTAGGACGGAATCTGTCAATGATCCTGGGTATGTCAAGACAGTCATCCTATGTCAGAAGAGAGGCCTCCATCCTAGATTGACCACATAGTTGCATCACATGTTGCCGAGCCAAAAGGAAGAAAGTGGGATCAACGACGGAGTTCCGCAGAGTCAGGCCCAAAATAGCAGCAAACTCCTCTACAGTAGGGCATAGCTCTTCAAGGCCGAACCGAAAGACGTCAGACTGCGGGTCCCATAGCTGAGCAGCCGCTTTCAACAAAAGTCTGTCAATCTTTTTGGCCATGAGAGAAAATAAGGAATTGATACCTAAAGGGGCAAAATTCAAACGCTCGATATGGGAGAATGCCTCAACCCATGAAGAAAGGGCATTAGCCATCTCGGTTAGAACAACATAAAATGGGGCATCCTGGGTTGTATTTATAAAGCATGAAAAGGCTGAAGAATGAAAAAGTAGAAAAAGTACAATCAAAGTGGCGACCGCCAACTTAAAAGGGCACCGTACAGTGGCATCATCCCTTTGACTAGGCGACCGGCAGGTTGGAACTGGTGACCGCTATGTCAGAATTGATGGAAATGAAAATCGTAAGGTTGGATGTGGCGACCGCCAGGTGGGGTTATGGCGACCGCCATGTTGAAGGTGGCTGGTGTAGGTCAGTTTATAGTTTCTGTGATTTGTGTAAATTTTTACATATAAGGTTTGAGCAGCAAATAAAGGGGAGTCATACAAACAAGCATATAAATAAGTAAATGGCACGAAAATCCAAAAATGCATCAAAAAGTGATCAGAGTAAAAATTGGGGCACCCAGGCCCAATAAACTAATAATAGGGGCACGCAGGCCCATAAATGTACCAAGTTGGGGCATGCAGGCCAGTTTAAACCAAAATGTATAATAAAGAAAGTGTATCTAGAAATAAATAAAGCTGGGAGGGAGCTCTCTCTCTCAGTCGTACCTCGAGCAAACTCAGCGGGAGGAAGGATCGACCTCCTTCGAGCTGTCATCCTCAATCGTCATTGTAATCTCCATCGTCTGAAGAAGAGGATACAACTCTGGAGCGGCTCCGGATAGAAGAGATAGATCCTCGGGAATGGGCTCTAGAAGAGGCAGCACGAGATCCACGACCTCGAGTTGGGACCAAAGCTGGAGGCGAAGCGGGAGCCTAGGAGGTAATATGCCGGTAGCTAGTACTGGAGGCTGTTAGAGGAAAATAAGGATCAAAGCAGAGTATAGGAAAATATAGGAAAACTAAAAGAAGATAAGAGATACTCACAATGGCTACCAGTGTAAAGGTAATGCCAGCTGCTCGGATAGTGGCATCCATCTGTCAGACCAGTGCTCTCAATCCCGTAACCATTAGCATTTTGCGGTCCAACCAAGCCTGATCAATTTGCAAAGAGCAAAAGAGAACAGTTCAAGAAGGTTAGATAAGTAAAACAGGACATAACTGAAGGAAATGTGGAGGACAAACCTTACTGATCTCTGCCTTGAACTCCGACGCCGGTGGAATAGGAACCAGCAAAGGGATCAGAAAGCCGTATGCCACAGTCTGAATCTCCTAGGGAATCTCTAGGTCCCTCATCCCTTTGGCAGCCTCATCAGCAGCTCCAGCAGCACCGGCATTGGCAGCCTCCGGTACTCGCCTCCTCCTACCACCAGCTGGGCCAGGTTCGAGCAGTCGTAGCAAGTATACCCGGGCCCAAGTTGTGTAGTCTCCCTCGGCCACCAATAGCTCCGAGGCTGTAGTCCCCACCAGCTCCAGAAGTAAATTGACCCGACCTAAATGATCGATCCGACGCATGCAGGCTAGAGGAACCACTGGTATCCGAAAGTGATCAAGGCCAAGCGACTGGCGGACCACTCACTTCCCAAGATAATACTCACGTCCTAATGAACCCTCCAGTAAGATACGCCTCGCAGCGACATCACGGCTGCACATCAAATCTACACCGGCCCGATTCTCTACTCCCTGCAAGACATCTTAGTGAACCTGCAAGAGTACAATGAACAGTGCAGTATATAGTAATCGTTAAGTGGTAAATGCATTGCAGTATAACGATCAGTGAACGGATTATAGTGATCAATGTGCAGAATAAAGTACAATGCAGTGCAGTGAACAATATGTTGGCCCAACAAGGCTTGTCACGCCCTAAAACCTGGGGTCAGGTGAAAATCCACCAAACACTAGTTTTATGAAAATATAGTTTCTCATACATTAAAATCCACCTGCTGAAACCAATGCAAAACCCAACAAAAGATACCTTTCATAAATAAAAGACATATAGTATATCGCCTTATGGCGTACAAAACTTGCCTTCAGGAAATCGAGGGGATCGAGTTCTTATCCAACAAGATCTTAGCCTCATCTACGGTCGGCACCCGCACCATCTATGGGTTCATCCAGGCGTCACGAGTGTCGGGAGATGGTATGCTACACATGACAATTAGGGCACCGTCCTAGGGACTGTACACAGAGAGGACAATAGGAGCACTAGAGTCAGACTTAGGGGAGGACCCTATTTTCATGTTTCCAGTGTGGCCAGATGGGTCACTTACGATGAGATTATCCTTAAGGAAAGAGTGTTTAGGGTGCTATCGGAGCACAATAGGGATAGGGATCGCAAGGGTGACAGGGCTACGGCCAGTCACAACAGCATTTAGGGGTGCAGTCAGTAAGGACAACATGAGGAGCTACCTCAGCTCAGCCATTGAGGCAGCCGAGGACCAGGGCAACAGTGGACAGAATTCGGGGAACCAAGGGCGAGTGTATGCTCTCGTGGAGCCCAGTACATTAGTGACACCTATCGTGCCAGACACCGCTGCCAATCCTTCGTTCATACGAGGTACCTTCTTAGTGTACCATTCATGGGCCAGCGGTCTTGTTAACACCGGAGCATTGTATTCTTTCATCTCATCCGCATTCACATCTACATTGGGGCTAGAGGTAGACGTGTTGGGTAATGCGTTATGTGTAGAGACGCCGATGGGTGAGACTACCATGTTGAGGCGTGCCTATAGAACTTGTAAGATAGAGATTGTCGACCACCACTTGGTATTTGATTTTATCATGCTTGATATGGCCTCATTCGATATTATGCTGGGGATGGATTGGTTGACCACCTTTCGTGCCTTCATTGGTTGTGACTGGAAATGAGTGTTTGTTTGTACATCGGAGGAAGGTTCCTTTTATTTTGAGGGTGATCAGGACAACAATTTAGTGCTTAGATCTCTTAAATCGCGGAGCCGTGACAGCCTTAGTCGCCTTTTCTCAGCCTTGTCGGTGAGTGAGATTGATTCTATTCGGGGAGAGTTTCCTCCTATTGTCTATGCGTTTCCAGATGTGTTTCCAGGCAACTTATTTGAGCTTCAGCTACGATGGGAAGTTGAGTTTTCCATAGACCTCATCCTAGGGATTGCCCCCATTTCTATGCCTTCATATCATTTTGCATCGACTGAGTTGATAGAGTTGAATGTAAAGGTCAAGGA
>JAULJZ010168568.1:0-24908 GCA_032270985.1 Heliamphora pulchella
ATAACCCAGTACAACATGACAAAACGAAGCATATTGAGATTGACAGACACTTCATTAAGAAAAACCTATGCAAGGGTTCGATTTGTATGCCATTTGTAAAATCTACAGATCAATTAGCAGATATTTTTACGAAATGACTTAGTAGTAAAGTGTTTCACCCCATTATATACAAGTTGAGCATGAAAAATATATATGCATTAACTTGAGAGGGAGTGTTAAGTTACGGGTATGATTATATTTTTTGTACGCTTGTCTCATTATATAAATAATAGTGATTAGGGAGCTAGCCCTAATTTTGAGTGCATTCTCTTTTTACCGTCAGAATAATTCTCTCAACTCTCTCCTATTGTGCTTTGTTTATACATCAATCTTAACACATCACTGTAGTTCTTTTCCTCGTAATAGTACTAGTCATCTATCTGAGTCCTTTGTTGTTGTCCATACAAACATTTGGGGTCCATCTCGTATTTCAAGTACTAATGGATATTGTTACTTTGTTATTTTTGTTGAAACAACGATCCGAATTACCATATGCTCTTTCCACGTTTTATAATGAAATTTTTACTCAATTTGGAAAGCATATTAACATTCTTCTGTTTGATAATTCTTTAAAATATATACAGTCTTCTGTTAATGCTTTTTGTGTTGATCGTGGTATTATTCGCAGGCCAGTTGTGCACACACACCTCAACAAAATAGCATTGCTGAACGTAAACACTATCATTTGTTAAATGTTGCTCGGACCTTATTACTTCACACTCAAATACCCATTTTGGAGTGATGCTTTTCTTACTGCATGTTACCTCATTAATCGCATGCCGTCTGCTGTTCTTAATCACAAATCTCCCTTTTTCCATGTTGTACCCTAATTCTCCTACCTTTTCTCTCACTCCTCGTATTTTTGGGTGTACTCCCTTTGTACATGTGCTTGATCCCGATCATGATAAGTTATCATCTCGAGCTCGTAAATGTGTCTTTCTCGGATACTCTTGTACTAAAAAAGGATATTGTTGTTATCATCCTGAGTCTCATTGCTATTTTGTGAGTGTTGATATAACCTTCTTTGAGTCGGTTCATTTTTCTGCTCTTTCAGGTCAACAATTCTCTTCTGATCTCATTCGCTGTCGTTCAAGGGGAGTACTTCTCTTCTCCCACTCTTCCTCTACCGGTCTCCTTATCTTCTGTATCCTCCTCTAACCCTCCTTTGCAGGTATATCAGCGATCCCGAGATAAGCGTATCATCTTTTATGGCTCAACAACTTCATCTTCTTCAACAGAGGTTCCTGACTCCTTGGCTTCGTCTTCTAATAATATTGAACTACATATTGCTTTGCGTCAAGGTCAACGCACATGTAAATAGTACCCTATTGCAAATTTTGTGTCATATGAATGTTTGTCATCTTGTCTTCATTCCTTTACCACTACCTTCTCATCTATTTCTATTCCATCTACTTATAAGTAGACTTTGTCGATATCTTGATGGAAACTTGCTATGGATGAAAAAATGAGAGCACTTTATCATAACCAAAATTGGGGAACTCACTCCACTTCCACCTGCGAAGCACGTGGTGGGTTGTTAGTGGAATCATACAGTGAAGTGCCTTCCGGATGGTTCTGTAGAACGTCTTAAGGCACGTTTAGTTGCCAAAGGCTATACTCAGACATATAGGATTGATTATCTAGAGACTCTCTCCGGTGGCTCGCCCTAACTCTATTCGGACTCTCCTGTCTATTGCTGTTAATCATTATTGGCCCTTGTATCTGCTTGATATTAAAATGCATTTCTCCATGGTGACCTTCAGGAGGAAGTGTGTATGGCGCAGCACCTATTTATGTAGTTCCTAGCATAGTTGTCAAATCGTGAATCGAATCGTAAATCGAATCGTGAATTGAAATTCTAATTTTGCGAATCGTGAATCGAACCGAATCAAGAATCGTAAGATTCAACGTGAACTATAAAAATGATGTTTAAACACTTTATATGTATGAAATAAAGTGAATAAATTGATATGAACAAAAATTATACAATAAAAATATGATTAAAAAATTTAAATGTGAAAAACATTTACCTTTATCAGAAGAGATTTCAGCTCAAATCCAACTAACCATGAAATTCCTTATAAATCATTATATATTCTCCTTTGGAATTTAAAAAATGGATTATGAAATCTCAAACAGAGTAAAATAAAAAGAGAAGAGTTAAATATAAAATACTTCAAAATATATTTTGTATGCTTATTGCTAATAAATAAAAGTTTAAAAAAGATGTTGTGGAACCATTGAGTCTAATGATTAAACTCATATCATTTTAAATTATGTATGCTTGACTAAAATAAAAATAAACAATTTATCAGAAGTAAAACATCCTAAAAAGATGCATAAAAAAAAAGTTCATAATTTATTGAGTTTGTCTAGCTCTTATTAAATTCTCTAATCACCAAAAGAGCAACAAATTACGCATTTTTATTTTTATTTTCATAATAAGCACGCTAAGTTGTATTAAAGTATTTAAAAAGAAAAAGAAAATAGTAAATAGGAGATTCGGAATTTGTTGAATCTAATAATTTTAAGAATTACACGAATCGTAAATAGTGAATCGAATCGTAAACTGAATCGTGAATCGTAAGATTCATCACGATTCTATCACAGAATAGATTTTCTCATAGATTCGTATCGATTTATGTATGAATCGTGAATCGAATCGTGAATTGAATCGTGAATCATAAGATTCTGATAACTAAGGTTTCTAGTAGTGAGCATCTTGTGTGTCACCTCTGTAAAGCCCTCTATGGATTGAAACAATCTCTCCATGCATGATTTGATCGCTTTAGTTCTATTATGCTTGCCTATGGTTTTCAGCGCTCCACATCTAATCACTCTGTCCTTGTTCATCGCATATCTACGGACACTATTATACTGATTGTATATGTTGATAATATCATCGTTTCGGGTGATGACTCAGTATTGTCGATCTCAAACGGCATTTAGGGCAAAACTTTCATACTAAGGATTTCGGTACGCTTCGTTATTTTATTGGTATTAAAATTGCTCGCTCTTCTCAGGGTATCCATCTTTCTCAACAAAAATTTGTCCTTGATCTTTTTTTTGAGATTGGTCTTCTCAAGACACGCCCTCTTGACACCCTAATGAAGGCCACTATTAAGCTTGATGTTGTACAGGGTGATTTCTTTTTAGATGATGGTCGGTATCGTCGACTTGTTGGAAAGTTAATTTATCTTACTGTTACTCGTCCTAATATTACATATACTGTTAGATTGTCAGTCAGTTTATGCATGCTCCCCGTCCACTCCATTTTGATGCGATTTGTCATATTCTCTGTTACTTAAAATGTGCACTAGGTCATGGCTTGTTATATCGTTCATATGATACATTATCTATGGTTGGCTTCAGTGATGCTGATTGGGCTGAAAATTGGCTTGATCAGCGGTCTATCTCTTATTATTGTACCTTTATCGGTGGTAATATTGCCACTTGGCGTAGTAAAAAACAAAATGTGATTGCACGTTCCAGTGTCGAGGCCGAGTACCGTGCTATGGCGCATACTATCTCTGAAATATTGTGGGTTTGTTCCCTTCTTCAAGATTTTGGCATCCAGACAGCAACACGCAAAGAGATGTTTTATGATAATCACGACGCTATCTTTATTGGTAATAATCTAATTTTCCACAAGCATACTAAGTATATTGAAGTCAACTGTCACTTCATTCGTGATTTATTACTGACAAAGCAGATCGTGACTCCCTATGTTCGCTCTGAGGATCAATTGGGTGATATTCTTACCAAATCGTTGTCTGCTTCTAATTTTAGGCGACTTCTTTCCAAGTTTGGCATGTTCAACCTCTATAATCCAGCTTGAGTGGGAGGGTTAGATAATTATGTCTGCTAAGACCGTTTTGTAATTCATGATGTTTCTTATATAAATACTGATGTGGTGTAAAGGTTATAAGTAAACCTCATTATTTTCTCATAATAATATTCTTCTATATGCTTTTCTTTTTTTTTCTCTTCTCCTTTAACCCTAAATTACTACTTTACAACCCAACTAAGTGGAAAAAGAGTATTTTAGTACCTATGTATAAAAATAAAAAAGACATTCAAAATTATAAGTATAGAGATTTAAGTTCACGAGTTATATGATGAAGTTATAGGAAATAGTGATTGAACATTGTCTAAGGTTAATAACAACAGTGTCACAGAATCAGTTTGTTTTATGCATGATAGATCATCTATGGAAGCAATTCACCTACTGCGGATATTAATAGAACAGTATAGAGAAAAGAAGAGAGATCTTCATATATTTTTATAAATCTATAAAAGACCTTTGATAGAGTGCCTAGAAATATCATATGGTGGATATTAGAGAGAAAAAGAATAACAAATTGGTACATTGATGTGATAAAAGATATGTATGATGGAGTTGCTATGACAATTAGATCAACCACAAAAGAAACAATGAATTCCCTATTACAGTAGGATTACATCAAAAATTGGCTTTAAGTCATTATCTCTTTGCTTTAATAATGGATGAACTGACTAAGCATGTTGAGGATTATGTTCCATGGTGTACGTTATTCGCTGATGATATTGTCTTGGTGGCTAAAACTAGGAGTTGAATTAACGTTAAGTTTTAGAAATGTAGAGAGAAGCTTTGAAGTCAAAAGGGTTTCGAGTGAATACGAACAAAACTGAATATATGAAATATAATTTTAGCAGTTATAGGAGTATTAATAGTGAGAAAGTTAAAGATTTAAAACCAAGCGATACCTAAAAGTAAATATTTCTGTTATCTAGGTTTGATTATTAACAAAGATGGAGAGATCGCAAATGGTGTAACCCATAAAATAAAAGTTAGTTGGTTCATATGGAGAGATGCTTCTGGTATTCTTTGTGATCGACAAATACCTACAAAATTAAAAGAAAAATTTAATAGGACTGCTATTAAACGAGTGATTCTATATAGAACATAATTTTGGACTACTAAGAAAGATCGTATAAATAAGATAAGTCTTCCAGAAATGAGAATGTTAAGTTCGATGTATGGTAAAACTAGCAAATATAAAATTAGGAATGAAAAAATTCGTGAAATGGTAGAGATCGTACCAATTGATGACAAGTTGAGAGAAAATAAATCAAACTAATTTGGACACATATAACGTAACCAACAATTGATTGCGACAAAAGCTTAATTTGGTTTGGTAATAGTAAAAGTTAGTTCAGGACTTGTTTAAAAAATAAAAAAAGTTAGTTCAAGAAAACTAGGGCAATCATTTGAAACCTATATGAATCTCTGTTTTGTAAACACCATATCTAACCACTCATGGATTACATTGAATATAATGTCTATATATTTTTGTCATGTGTTCTTGTCGTAAAACAGCCAACAAGTGAAAATGCATCTTGTATTCATATATTGGCAGCTTAAACTTTAAAGACACATTTTAACCACGCAAGTTTTTAATTATTTTATTTATAACCAAAGAAAAAATAAAACATCGCTTAAAGCTGAATTTTGAGACTAATTGTCATAGACTATTTTTTAATAAGACATTTCTAGATGTAATTAAAGTTAGGTTTGAGAATTAATTGTCATCTCCTTTTTAAGAATAAGGCATCTCAAATTGTGATTTTTTTTAAGACCATGGAAGTTTAAAATAAAAATAGAAAATTCAAATACTCTAACTTCACAAAATTTAAAATTCAAAATTCAAAATAGAGTAAATCATTAAAAATTTAAAATCTCTAGCATCTTGGTTAGGATAAATCAAAAGTCATAATTTTAGCTATATAAATCATAATAAATTAAAAATTCTAATTTTAGCATAATCAGAATATTCAATCCATACATCACTTGTATTAAAACCAAATTACTCAAATATGATGATTGTCTTTTAAAAATATAGTACTTTAACTCCACCGGTTGCAACTTTTTTGTTCAAAAATTAAAAATTAGAGGTCCATTCATAATGTAGGAGGAACACCAATAAAAATTTTCAAGGGCATGTTTTAAATTTCCTCTTTTTTTTTAGGTAAAAATGTAAATCTAAATTGTTTGGCTGGGGGGTGGCCCCCCCCCCCCCCCCCCACAGGCAGTGGCGACAAGGGATGGGAGGAGGATTTAGGGGTGGTGAGAGAGGAGGGGCATTGGGGTGAACGAGCACCTATATATATACTAGCGCAGTGGCTTTATGATATGATGAGTGGTAAGCAATGGCATCTGCTGTTCGAAGCAAGAGTGTCAACGGATCTCTCGGCCCATTGGGATATCAAAAAGAGAGAGAGAGGGCAGTGAATGAAAATGGTTGGTTATGTTAATATATGAAACAAGTGCCGTTCTTCCATAGAGAAATTTCAAATTATGGGAGTGCCACTACATTTCTCTTTAAAGAGATTACAGAGTCTTTTTTGTTTTCTCCTTATTCAAATATAGAGAGAGAAGACATTTATTCTTCTATTTATTTGAATTGGGTGTCAGTTTCTTCTTTGTTTTTTGGGTTCCACCCACGAATCACTAATCTAAGGTTTGGTTTCAATGGTTGTGGCCATGGCATTCGTCGACTTCCCAGTCACCACCTTCATCCCTCTCTCTCTATATATGTTCGTGTGTGTGTGTGTATAATATATATATATATATATTACAAGTTAACTTTCTTTTTCAATTGGAAGAAGAAAACGGGGGTGTTTTGGTCAAGTTACAAGTTCAATTAATGGATGTTGACGATGTGTCTTAGTCCACAAATCACAAGAAGTTGCGGGGTCATTCCAAACGTCGGGAGGGTAATTTGCTCATGGCCTATAACACGAGAGGAAAAAAGAAACTTGCCCTATTTCTTATAATCAACAATAAAAAAAATTAGACACAAGAAATATCATAGAACTTCATAAAATTCAAACAAATTTCTGTAATCAGACAAAGTCAAAGATTTCTCAACTATTCTGACTAAAGAAAAAGGATATATTTGCGCAAGTTCAACTAAGCTATTATTCTATATCTAAAACCCAAGGCCCTTTCTTATATTTTTCATTTTTTATAAATATATGTCCCTTTAAGTATTAAAAATAAAAATAAAACCTGAATCTGTGGGGAAAAAATAAATAGTTTCTAAACTGAATGTTGGAGGCAGAAAAATATTTCTCCTCAAAAGTTATTTATCAAAAAGGGAAACAATTCCCACTTTCTTTCAATACACTACCTTCAGAAAAATAATATAATGATTTTTTAAAGAAAAAAGCATAGATACTACAGAAAATTCTATATGTCCATCACTACAAATGAATGTGTATGTATATCCTGTCTTGACTAAGTCTTACAATAAAAATACACAGGAAAGATGCACACATTCATTGATGTCAAAATTTGAAGAACACCAAACATATTTCTAATAGTGCGACAGAGTTCAGTACTTCAGTTATACGCAACAAAACTGTTCATTTTTATTATACTAATTAATATTGGATGCATTGGTTACTTCAGCTTTGTTGAAGGCTTTAGTTTTTTATCAACAACAAAAAGAATAACTTTATTAATCATAGGGAGATGGCACAACAAATGCAGGACAAGGGGTTCGCTAAAAGAAAATTCAAGAAATCCAAATAAAACAAGAAAAACTACAAATCACAGATTGCCTTCCAATCCCTAAAAATTTATATCCAAAAACAAGGTGAATTCACTTGAATGGAGGAAAAATCGAGACCCAAAACCATAACAAATAAAACACCATATCCCATATGATTCAATCTTCAAATTTATCTTCAAAAATCCTAACATTTCACTCCAAACCAAATCATCTAAAAAAGAGCAAATATTGCACACCACCACCGCATGTGGCTTTCTTGTTGACTTCAAAACTTTCAAAATGCACATGAAAATGGAGACAACAAATATCCATTAATTGAAAACACAACACCAAAGACAAAGTCAAGGGACAATGCAAAAATGAATGATCAAAAGATTCTTCATCCTTCCTACACACTACACACCATTGAGAACAAAGAGCGATTAAGTCCCTTTACTTAAAAGGTTCACAAGTAAGGACACTTCCAGGAGCCAAAGACCACATAAAAACCTTCACTTTAAGAGGGTACACATTTTTTAATATCATTTATTATGAAGAAAAGTAGGCTGAGCGAGATTATCAATGACTTTGTCAAAAAGAAATTTACAAGAAAAGACCCTTGAAGATTAAAGAGACCAAACCTTTTATCACTAGCATTCATAAAGCATCAGTAACAAAGATCCAAAAATATTGACATATCGGCATAGATAACTCATCTGGCCCAGGGGTCCTATCGGTTTCACAATCAAAACTCAACTCTCTAATCTCCATTTCATCAAAAAGCCTTCCCAATCATCTAGATTTAGGTTTCTCAATTGGTGCTCAATCCAAATCATCAATCCTTGATCTCACGACTCTCCCATCAGAATATATGTTCGAATAAAAAGTGAAGAACATTAATAATTCGACTTCACTATCCATCAACACCGCAGGACCCACCTCTAATTTTCTAAATAAGCTTCTTTTTCACTTACCTTTAGCCACTTTATGAAACAATTTGGAAGTATTGTTCACTTCCATTATCCACTTCATCTTAGCCTTCTGTCCCCATAAATTTTGTTTTCTCTAGAAACTTTCTCCAAGTTTGATGGAAAAGGTAATGTACACAACCCTTAAAGGGTGCATATGGTATGCACCTCATCAACAAGTCAACAAAATTCATAACAATCGTTGGACCTGTCTGACTAACGTTCATATTTTCCTAAAGCCCTAAGGTAGCCATCTCTTTGGCAGGATGTACAACGAGGCACGACTCGGAGGAAGAGAGAGATCAAGCTTTTAGGGAAGTAAGAGAAAGGGACGGATAGAAAGAGCTCGTTCAGGAAAGGTAGGTGGGCTTCAAGACGCTATTTACCAACAAAAATAGGAAAAAGACACTACCTTTTTTAGAAATCGCTTTCTTTGCCTAGGTGGAAAGTTGGGGTGAGGTCAATTCAATTATCAAAAAATAACAACGGTTCATAATAAAAATACCTTTTGTTACAACAAAAAATTATAAATATGGACATAAAAAAATCAAAAACTCATGACTAACTTGGACCTCACTAAAAACTCGTATAGTACACAACTCATAACCAAAATGATTCGTAACAAAACCTACAAAGACTCTCACTAAAACTACAATGATACATAAGTTATATGATACACACAGGTGTGTACCATAGCATCAACCAATTTTGATTTTAACTCAACTAAACTTTACTCAAATCCTCATCAAAGAACCCCCAAACTCCACATCATCTAACTCTTCCTCTCATCCTTTTGACAATATCATTCCTAGTCACATTCAAGTCCCCAAAGAACTCTATATTCCAAACCCTCAATTTTTCCTTTAGGCATTTTAAATTTTTTCATAAACTTAAATCCATCCCAATCGTGAAAGCTATAGCTACGTCACCAATTCTTTTCTAAAAGGAATGATGTTCAAGCCACATATTTCCAAACATAAAGGATGAAGATCCCACTTGAAAGAACAACTTTCTAACACTACAAGATAATGATCCAAAACTATCTGTGGAAGTAAACAAATTTCTAACACTACAAGATAATGATCCAAAACTACCCTAGGAAATACTTCATATCGAATAGTTGAAAACCTCTCTTCCCAAAGGAAACAAAACCTATCGAACCTACAACACATCCATAGACTGGAGACTAGACTAAGTAAACCAACTATAAAATAAAGGGGGATTGATTAAATCACATTCTCTTATAAAAATATAAAAATTCGTTGTACTTTATTTACTGTATTCTAAGTATTCTCACTAAGTTCTTCAAGTAGAAACCAACTACATTAAAATCCCCCCAATGACACACACACACATCAATTAGGGAAACACAACTCAAATAATCCAACTAATTCATTCCACCGTCCGGCCACCTATTAGGCCTTTTAGGCCCATAAACTCTAGTTAACAAACACCCGTTGTTAATGGAGTCTATGATTTTAATGGACATCAAAAACTTCCCTAAAACGATCTCACAATCTAACACCATCTCTCATCCCACAAGATCATAACCCCCCCAAAAGTACCATTTGATGGTAACCCACTTCCTAAATCTTGAACCCCATATGCTTTTTCAATGCATTTTACTTGTCTCGAAATGTATAAATGCATGTGTTACATTTGGGCCATAGTTTTTTCATGTTGTTTTTTACAAATTACAGAATGCTTTGAAAGCTGTATCTTAGTATTTTCAGAGACGTTTAAAAAACTCAAGATAATCCACCGCAATGAATTAAATGAAAGCAATGCACAAGTGTTACAATTGACATTTTATTTTGTCATTCATAGTAGTCATGGTATGACTAACAATATAACAAAAGAAAGTATGACGTTAATGTGGCCAAAAAGTTGTCAAACGGTGGACATGTCAACACATGGTTGTACATAACATTTATTGCATGGATGTTAACAACTTAATTAAGAGAATGATAGTTCCACAATTTTAGCCCAAGTTGCCAACTAATATAAACAAAGACTAACAATTGCATCACTGATTGTAGCTGCATCTCATTTAAAAATGTAAGGAAAAAACAATGGTTGAATAAGAACTTCAGAAGTAATAGATTGTAACAAAGTTCTTACTTTCTGGCGAGTCCAACCAAGAAGTGAATTCCTTGCCTGGATCCTTATCAACTGGTACAATGATGGAGCAACAAATCAAATGATACAATTGGTATAAAGGAAAGAAGTATATGCTCTATAGCAAATAAATAATAAGGTTAGGGAAAGCTAATAAGAAGAAACTTGTCATATTTTAGTTGATAACATCTAAAACTACAGAATCTATCGTACACAAACCAAATCACAAAATATTCAAAGAAATATATTAATGATTTGATAAACTTACAACCAGTACAAACAGTGATCTAAGTAAAGTATATCAAAGGGAAAAGGGTGTTGCTCACAGCCACACACATGAACGCACACGCACAGCCACACATGCACAAATCATATAATATATAAGTAAAGTAAAAGCTCGGTTGTTAGAGCATGCCACATGCCTTAAGAGAATCACATATGTATTGCTTAATTATGAGAGAGAGAGAGAGAGAGAGAGAGATGTATGCGTAACTATTTAGATTACATATCATATAATATACATGTAGAGTTGAAGTTCATGATAACTACATTCAAAACTTAAAAATAAATGCACTAGAGTCGTCTCTTCATTTTTGAAATGAGGGCAAAATGTAGCCTCTTTATTTCTATAATTATTTGTTTTTTGAAATATATATTAGTGCTTTCGTGAAATACAGAGGATGCTTTTTTTTTACTTGTATCAAAAATTCTCATTTATTTCTATTTTTTTTCTCCTAATGATTTTCCACACATTTTTATTAAATATTAGTTTAGCCACTAACTAACTAGGTGGGCTAATTATAAAATTCATTAGTCAAAATGTACCCTCTTTATTTCTATAATTATTTGTTTTTTAAATATATATTAGTGCTTTCATGAAATACAAAGGATGCTTTATTTCTACTTGTATCAAAAATTCTCATTTATTTCTACTTTTTTCTCTTAATGATTTTCCACACATTTTTATTAAATATTAGTTTAGCCACTAACTAACTAGGTGGGCTAATTATTTTAACTAATGAATTTTACAACTCCTACTATCATCATTATAATGCTCCATAATGATTATCTTGGTAACCCACTACTTCAGGCTTAATTTTACGTAACCCAATGAGGCATATAAATAGAGACCCATTTTACAATAATTTCAAAAGATACCACAAAAGTCCATAACTCATCCTTAGAAAAAAAAAATGGACTAAAGAATGGTATTTTTTTAGTGAATCTTTGAATTTAGCATCTTATGTAGGGTTATTCGAGTCATACAATTCAGATGTGTATATTAACAAAATTTAACAGAATAGCATGTCTCTTTAAATGGTATGAGAGGATGCCACGTGCACAGCTCCATTATTCATTACCTCATCGCTCTCTCCGTCTTCCATCTCCATTGTCAATATATATGTTATACCTTACATTATCATCTGCAATGTCTTTCTTTTCTCCTTTTTATCCTTGCAGTTTTCTTTTGTTTTCAGTATATATTATTGTTGTAATGAAAGATAAAGCTTCTCCTTATTTTTCCCTTTTTTCTTTAATTTGTTTTGGGGGCTATTTTATTAAATTATTCACATTATTTTATCAATTTATAATTAATAAAGTCAAACCAAGCCTGTGCATTGCACGGGTCAAGAAACTAGCGCACAATTTAAAACGAAGATGCGACAAGAGGAAATTCACAAGGCGAGGACTAGACAAGATGTTTTTTCAGCATATGGGTTAAATGGATACGAGTCATACAACCGGTAGACCTAAATGGTGGTAAAATATCTTGCTTTAGCCCGGCACACGACATGATTTAACATGTAGCTTGGGTGAGTCAACTTCTGAGTAGCAGCATAATTGTATTCCTAACGTTATTCAACAAACAACCAAATATTCTGTATATAATTATATTCATGTTGAACTATCTGTCTGGGTTATGTTCACCTTCAGACTATTCTAAAGAAAAAAAAACACGCTACCAAACGAAAGTTTACAATGACTAGAATAGTAAGATTTTTCACACAAATTATGACATGAACTTCCCCTTGATGGTTTTCTAGTCTAGTAGAAAAGTTACTGTGATAATAATCTCAAGCTCATAATGTCTCGAACTTTTTCCAATGTCAATAGGATAGGCATGGTTTTCCATCCGAACCATATGGCTTCACACATCATCTCTGCATTGGCATCATTGAAGACGAAGCTATGTGTTACTCTAACGTGACAAATAGGCCAATAGAGCTTCTTCGCAGACTCTTCCTCGTCTCCTAGGTCAAGCTAGGTAAGAAAGCGCACCTATAGCATTGGGGTTAGGCACTAAAGGTCAAGGCATTCTACAAACAACTTAGAGCACCCCCTTGTGTAGATGATGGCCTTTTCACTCGAGGATATTCACCCTCAAGTTGTGGAAATGCATTCATAGTAAACTTTAGCCCAACTAAGCAATCCGCCAACGGGGGAGCTTCCTCATCCCATTCTAAACCTTTAGGCATGCTTACTTTCCATCCGAACGTACCTTCCATCACAATCACTCAATTTTCCTAGGCTTGCATAGAAAACCTCCACCGAGCAATGCCTCAATCTCCTATATAGTTGCTTCCCACAAAACTGCCTCAATTTTCCTAGTTTTTCGTTACCACATAACATGGTTCGGAAGTTATGGTACAAAACGGGGAAGGTGTTAGGCACACCTTGTCGCCCAATCATAAAATTGCCCTCTACTTATCACTCAAAAGTTCTTGCTATAAATTTTTCAAAAGTAAACAAACAAATAATACAAGATGAGAAGAGAGAATAAAGAAAACAAATGACAAACAAAGCAATAAACACATAACTTTGCATGCATGAGATGGATAAAGAAACTTTCAAAAATTGATTTTAGGAAATATTCCTAAATTGATTTTAGGAAATATTCCATAACTGGATTATTACTTCAATAGCCAAAAACATTTGCCTAAATTGATTTCAACAAAGATTCTAAGCCAAAGTTCATAAAAAGAACATAAAACAAATTGAAATACTATCATCAGAACCAACATCGCGATCGCTAGAAACAACAGTCGCAGACACAAGGTTTTGAATACAAAGATAGCGGCTACTAAAAGTAAAGGTTACGACTGCAAAGTTTAGAAAATAGAGTTGAAGGTCGCCAAGACGAAGAACCTCATGGCATATAAAAGATGGCGACCGCCAGGTTGAACGTCACAACCGCTAAGATGGAGCTCACAGCCGCTAGGTTTTTGAAATCATAGCCAAAAAACACAAAAAAGACATTTAGGAAGTCAAAAGAAAGAAAAGAAAAATATTCTAAACATATTTTCTAATTATTGAGATTTATAGAAAAATAAACTAGAAACAAGCATAGTTATAAAATAAGAATAATGGGGCTTACCTCAATAAGAAAAGCGAGAAAAACAATAGGATTGGCCGCCATCCAAACACTTCTCAGGTTTCGGTGATTGTTCTTCACGTTTTTTGCTTTACCAATATCTCCTTCCTAATCACATGCTTAGGGCATAACCGTAGGGATTGAATGTATGTAATTCAAGTGATGTATGGGAGCAAAAAGAGTGTTAGCTTGTGGCTTAAAGGAGGGTAAGGTTGTTAGAGTTTGGATGTTCTTAGAGAGATAATATAAAGAGAATGATGAAGAGAAGAGAAGAGAAGGGAGCCAAGATATTTGACATAGGGTTAGTGTTCTATTTATAGGCAAAGGATCCATGGAGAACACCCTCCAGACCTTCGAAAATCATTTAGGGTTGAGAGTTGGGCTTTCTAAACTCAAAAAGGGAAAAAAGTAAAGAAGCAACTATCTATCGCCCCTAGGAAGCACCTCACGACCGCTATGTTGAGAAAAAGAAAGCTTTCCCGTGTCGTTCCTTATTTCCTTCCTTTTCTAATAGATTTATTTGAAACTTTCTTTACTGCCATCAAGAAAACCAAGTAATGAACATCTGGATGGCCGCCAACTTTGAAGCTCGCATCCACCAACTAGAAGTTTGTGGCCGCCAAGTTATGGCTGCTCAGTTTTCAAACTTCCACGGGCTCGCCCCGACTTCATCCGGACTCAGATTTGAACGTGTCATATATCATTCGAAAGCGGTTTGAGTCTACATTCTATCCCAATTTGTTTAGCTCCAAAATTATTGTACTTTTGGATATATGTCTATCTTCGTAAAAAGGTGTTAGAAAACGAGTCATTTTGGTGTTAATTTATAAGATATCATCACTCAAAGTATCTGAACACTAAGTCCAATTGCTAGTCAAATTAGAGTGTTTACAGTAGTCTCTCTTTCACAAAGCTCATGTAGCAACGCGTGACACGAGTGAATGTAAGAGACAAACCATTTGGCAAATACATGAGGCATAGGCAAAAGAAAAGGAGATTGGAGAGAGAAAAAGGGTTATAAAGGAAAGAGATATATTTTCTAATAAAAAATTAAAATTTTACTTAGACTCCATTTGAATAATGACTTATTTGCTAACTTTATTTTGTTTATTTTTATTTTTATTTTTAGTAAATTATTTTCATTATTTGATAAAGGAGATATCTACATTGGACATGCAGATACATTTACTTAGGCATAAATGTATACGCATGTTAGGTGTAGATATATTTTCACAAGAATAAGTTCGAAGAACGAAATAATTAGACGTGACAGAATGAAGAAACAACAATAACAATGTAAAAAATCATTGATGCCTTGATATGGCAACTTAGAACTTTCACAAAGATCATCTTCTCTACAAAAGCACATACTTGGAATCACATAAAACAACAACTACTCTCTCTATTTTTTATATATTAAAGCATAAATCATCTCTCTCTCTCTCTCTCTCTCTCTCATAAACGAGTGAGGATGTGCATTGAGATGAAATTTAGTTCACAACTTCAAAGTGCATGGTTAAAAAATCTACATATTCATAAACGAGTGAGGATGTGCATTGAGATGGTATTTAGTTCACAACTTCAAACTGCATGGTTAAAAAATCTACATATACTGTTGGTAGCTAATTTCAACATACAGGGTTAAAAAATCTACAATGCAACATACAGGGTGCACTACAATTGTATAGATCACATGCATCAAAAAACTATCTAGACTCCTTAAATGAAACCTAGCCAACCAGATGTCTCATCATTTATGATCCTGCGCAGCATTTGAACGCATTGTCCAAATAGAGCGTAAGAATCTCGAGGAAACTTTCTAACATCTTTTACTACCTTTTCTCCAATGCCTCTTTGTTTTAACACATGAGTACCGATTTTATAGTTTGCCTTACAAACAGTTTACATATGTTGCAGTTATGATCCCTCTTCTTTAAATTGCTACCACTTGGCACTTATCAAAAAGAAAATTCAATTTGGGAGACCTAGACATATAAGTACAACTGATACAAGATAGACATATAAATACAACTGATACAAGATTATATTAAGTCAACAACGTTAGGAATATATTCAGAGAGTCGCCTCTAGCTCAAAAAATTCCAAGCTTTGCATTCCAAAATTGGTTTTTACCATGAATGCCTCCATATAACAACATCATCC
This sequence comes from Heliamphora pulchella, assembly GCA_032270985.1. Lineage (NCBI taxonomy): Eukaryota > Viridiplantae > Streptophyta > Magnoliopsida > Ericales > Sarraceniaceae > Heliamphora > Heliamphora pulchella. The sequence continues at coordinate 16,197 of JAULJZ010168568.1, forward strand.
TTACTTCCCTAAGTTGTCTATTTTTAACTACCAGCTACATTACTACATTAGTGCTACATATCCGTAAAAGTTAGCTTAATTGCCAGCAACATTACTTCGTGATGCTACATATCCGTAAAAATTACCCATAAAATTACCCACAATCCAAAACGAATGATCCAAATTCACTTGAAATATGGCTCACATCACAAATTTAACCTGGACCATTCTTTCAAATTGGGGATTGATTTCTGGGTAAGTTTTAAGGGGACTTAGCCTTTCTGAAATCAGTAATCAACGCCAAAAAAAACACAAGAAAGGGGGTGGGATTCAGTGTTCCACAAATCTCACCATTCCAAAATAACAAAAGCCAAGCAAATCTCATCATTCCCAAATAACATAAACCCAAGCCCCTATCAGTAGTCTACTAAAGATTCAATCTTAAAACTCCATGATCGGGAAAGGAACTAACCCATGAAAATCCTTTACACAAAAACATAGATATAAACATCTAAATTCATCTTACGCGCCCATATACGTAGCAATGTGTGCGATTATCGGCAAGAACAAGCTCGAACCCAGGAAAAAAACCAGACCTGATAGAATGAAAGAACAGAAATTGCGCCGTCGATACATGCAAGAGCGACATTAGCACCCACCAAGACCTTCGGGTAACAATTTCCGTCTCTGAATTCGAGCAACATCATCATCATCATCATCGCCCTCAAAATCGCAATCAAAATCGCATATCAAAGCGGAAACGAATCCTTCTCGCTAGTTTCATCATCTTCTGTGAATATTTAGATTCATAGGTAGAATAGTGAATCGAGGAAATGAGAGAGGAAGTGTAGTTATGAGGGCATCAAGTGTATGGTTCGAAAACGGTACGTTTCAAAGGTGCCTTTCATGGTCGATCTGCTGCTGGATTCGCCAGAGAGAAAGAGATTGGAGAGAGAAAGATGGGTTATAAAGGAAATAAAATATCTTTTTCAAAAAAAATTGAAATTTTTCTCTTTTCTTCTCTTTTAAATTTTTATTTTTTATTTAAAAAATTTTTTAAAAATTTTTTCTTCAATTAAAAGTAAAATAATTAACCGTACAATAGTTGGCCATAAAAGAATGAAATATCTTTTTCTAATAGAATTTTTGGAGCTTTTCTTGTTTTTTGTAAATATCTTTTTCTAATTGAATTTTTTTATTTTTTGTAATTTTTTGAATTTTTCCTTTTATAATTTTTATCGTTAATTATAAACATTATTTTTTAATTTGTCTTGAATTAAAATTAAAATCCTTAATCATAAAATAAGAAAATTTCCTAAAAATAAGAAGTAATTAAAATTTGATTTATTAATTTATTTAGTTTATTTCTATTTTTTTTAATTAATTAAGAAATTAATTTTATAGTTTGTCTTCATTAAAGATGAAGAAGTTTACCAACAGCCAAAATAAATAAGTAAGTTACTATCCAAATAAAAAGTAATTAAAATTTGATTTATTAATTTATTAAGTTTATTTTAATTTTGAAAAATAATTTGATTAAAACATTTAATGTTTCAGCTTGTCTTAATTAAAGAAATTTGAAAATTAGAAAATGAAGAAGTTTACCAACAACAAAAATAAATTAATAAACTAATATTCCCAAAGAAGTCAAGGTTAGGGTCTTAATATATTAAATATCGTTAATTATGTTTTTAAAAAAAAGATAGGTACACATGCAATGTTTGAAGATTTGTGTACATATAGCTAACAATAAAATAAATCTCAAGTAGAAATTTGGGATAAATTTTTTAACTTTTGTTTATTTTTATCTATTATAAGAAATTTATGTTTTTAACTAAGATATTTTGCTTTTTAAAATTAACTAGATGTGATTTTAACTAGATGTGAGTAATGAAAAAAATAAATAATTCTGATCAAAATTTGAACAAAAATTCAATAAAGTCGAAAATGAGCAATATAAAGCTCTTTTTTGGAATGTTTAAAAATTTTAAATTTTATAAGATTTAGCTTTTTTAGAAAAAAAAAATGGGGGAAAAGTTAAAGTGTTTGAATTAATTTTTTTAGGTTAATTTTTTTTATTTTTTTGTTAAAATGTCTAATATATATTTACTTTTTACCTTTAAGTTGTAATGTTTAAAATACTGGCACGTCTTTTTTCTGTTGAGAGTAAAGTTAATTTTTTAATTGAGTGTATTATAATAATTTTATTTTAAAAAAAGTTTAATTGGCTCTTTAGAAAAATTAAACAGTATAGTTTAAAAGTTTGTTTTTTTATCAAAAAAATTCAGCTTTTTAAATAGCCCAAATAAGGCCAAAATTTAGCTTACTAATTATTTGGACTTATTTTTGTTTTTCTAAAAAAAATTATATTTTGATAAAAAAATATATACTTTTTAAACTCTTTTTGATAAGAAGAATATGAAATTATAACACTTTGACTAAATAAAAAAAATTACCAAAAACTCGTTTTGATAAGAAAAATCTAAAAAATATAATAATTTGACCAAATAATAAAAAGAATTACCAAAAATTCGTTCTGGTAATAATAATTTTAAAGTAAAATAATTTAAACAAATAATAAAAAATATTAATAAAAACCATAATAAATAAATAATAAGAAAATTGTATCCTGCAGGCTGCACCTAACAATAATGTTAAAAGGGAGAGGCTTCTCTCCAGTCCTGCTATGGACTGGAGAGATACAGTGTGACCTTTTTTAGGTCCAAAATAAATACATTTTTAATATTTGAGTTATTTATTTTATTGTTCTCAGTTTATATATTATTATTGTAAAAAAATCAAATTAATCGGATATCGTTAACTGCCTTAACTATTCACATTTGTGTTAATAAAAATAAGTTGTGATATCTATTTTATTATTTGTTTCTCTAATATAAATGTGATTTATTTTGGTAGTTAACGATATTTAATTAATTTATTTTTTTTACAGTAATAACATATAAATTAAAAATAATAAAATAAACAATTCAAATCATAAAAATATATTTATTTTATATTCAAAAAAAATTCAACTAGACCTCTCTAATCTTTTTGTCCATAAAAGAACTGAAGAAAAGCCTAACCAATGTTAAAAATAGAGGCGTTTGGGCATTGGAACCGAGGTGGTGTTGTGCATATGTAACCATTCATATAAAAAATAAAATTAATTTTACATTTGTAATTTTGATCATATTTATTTACAAATAAATAAATAACAAGTATAATTTTGAAAATAAATAATTAAACAAATGTTATCTGATCAAATACTTAGGAATATCATATTAATTTAATTTGTTTATATAAATAACAAAATCAACAATTTCTATATAATGAATGGCTCAAGTTATTAAAATATGTTTGAAAATCGATTCATTTAAACCGTACGGTATTGTGCAGCAATGCAAAGTACCCAACTCGATTTGTTGGGCATCGAAGGAAAGGAAAAATTATTCTATAAGAAGAAAACACCACATCAACATACTGATGTGGTATACCCAACCAATGTATGCGTGCCACGTACTCTCCTAATGTAAAGTTATACTCACGTATAATAACTATTGACCCCTTATTGTAAGGCTACTCTTTGAACTAAAAATACATTGCGTGTGTATATTAGTTCGATGTACCATATCAGTGTGCTGACGTAGAATTTTTTACTTACTTAATAACTCTTTAGAAGAAAGGGGATACATTCGTTTTGTATTGTTGGAATTTTAGGCACAAATTTTCATATCAGCAGAAAAAAAACCACGGCTTCAATTCATACAAAGCAAAATAGAGAACAAAAACAAGTAGAAAAAACGAAACAATATACATGATTCGGATGGCTGCCTACTTCTACAAGAGAAAAAAAAATAATCTATCTTAGCAGAAACAGTGATTACAAGATTCATTCTATCAGTCACAGTACCTGTGGCTTCAAACTGAACCTTTCACTGTCTCTTTATACCTTTTCTAACCTCAAAATCGAGTCTCTCTTAAGTATTGAATGTTCTTAAGTTGTTCATGGATCATTCTATGGTTTTTAAAACATAACACCCTTATATACGAATCACAAAAAACTGCAACCTTAACTACGCGAAAAAAATCCTACGCCACACAAACCACTCAATCAATCAAAGACACTTCTCGATTTCTCCACAGTTTGCAAAGATCTTGGGGAAGTTTTTCTCCTTTTTTTCACCACTTAAATGCTGTACGAATGTTCTACCGACCATGAAAGCCAAAATTCGAGACACCAAACCCAATAATCTCTATCTTGGCTCAAATTTCTTAACCATCTTGAAGATTTGCCGGTCACCTGGTCCTACACCCCTTTCATGGGTATGGGTGCTCCACCCTCTCTGATCATCAACCTGAATAAACCTGAACCAAATCCAAGCGACATTTGAATTTGACCATTTTGCAATCAACAGTCTTCTCATTCTTGAACAATCTTTCAAATTCTAAATTATCAGTCTTCTGTGGAAACTCCGCATTCTCTTACACTGCTACTTGCCTATGATTTTTGCCAGATCTGCATGTAGCCTTCTTGTAACCTGAAGGTTCTCCACTGCACTGTTCCTGCTGTTGTTGACTTAACTCACCATCACTCGATTTTCTGGTTAAATTTTTCTGACTGAGCTCCACCTCGTTTGCTACTTTCTTCTTCTGAAGATCTGTTTTTCTCTGCTTGTCAATATGATCAAGTCGTGAATATCTGAGTCTCGAGCCATCTCTACTAGACTCTACCTATGTGGTAGTGGTAACTTCACATACCACTGTGTTCCCTACCAGTCTACAGAGATTTTTCACTTTTTGTCCTGTTATGATAACCATAACCCTTCTGCTAATCTTCATTACTCTACCCCTAGTACTTGCAACCCAAAGAATCTAATGTCCTTAAAGAAATCAAATTTTTCTTTAATTCTTTAACATGCCTGACATTCTTCAAAACCCTTACAACCCTCCTCAAATATTTTGATTTTAACTGTATTGATTCTAATGGCTGTGCAGACTGCATCATTTTCCATTAGAATCGTACCACCATTGCAATGCTTGTACATGTCAAACCATTCTTTTATTGACCACATATGGTATAAGAATCCTGAATCTAGTATCCATGACTCTAAAAGAATATCAAATCTGGGAGAAACTGAAAGTAACTCTCCGTTTGCGAGATTATCTAACAACTTTTCGGCAAAACTGACAGTCTCTGCAGGTGCTTTTCTTTTTTCTTCTCCTCTATATGCTATTTCAATTCTTGGCACTGGCTCTTATAATGAACAGTTTTGTAGCAATAGAAGTATCCTTCTTTGTACGTAACTTAGACCGAGATCTTCCATTATTGAAAACTTGCTCACTAGATCTATTTTTTCCCTTGCTTAACTCAGACTTAGCCATAAGCACACCTTCTATATGAGACTCATTATCCCTCTTTGTCTTCTCATGTGACAAAAGAGTATCGGTGATCTCTTCATGCTTTAGAGTGTCTTTCTCATACTTTAACATTGTCACTAGATGATCATAAGAGGTCAAAAGCGATGCCAATGGGAGTATCGCCTTATCCTTATCATTAACCTTTAATCCAAACCCGAATAACTGTGTGATGAAAAAATTATACATATTTAAACGTTTCAAAAGATTTGTACCGTCTTTTATCTGCAGTTCATATAGTTATTTTTTTTATATACTACTTGTTGGTCAGATTTTTCTTTATGAAGAGACCTTTTAGTTTCTGCCAGATCTTATATGTTATCTCTACATCAATCACGTTATGAATAACCTCATCTCCCAAATTCAATCGAATTGAACTTGCGGCCCTAGAATCAATCTCTTCTTAATGATCATCGGTCATCTTTTTTGGCCTCCTTGCCGTACCGAGCAAAACTTTGGAGATCCTTGGTTGGATTGACAGATCTTTCAGCCGCCTTTGTCACAAGGAGAAGTTATTCTTGCCGGTGAACTTCTTGACTTCATATCTGATGTTCATCATCTCTACTGCAATCTTATGATCAAATCTTTAACTGGAAACTTTGATACTACTTGTTGAAATTTTAGGCACAAATCTCTTAATGCAGCAAAAAAGAAACCACGGCTTCAATCTGTACAAAGTAAGATAGAAAACAAGAACAAGCAGAAGAAACAAGACAATATATGTGATTCGGCTGGTTGCTTACCACTATAGAAGAGAAGAAAATAATTTACTATATGTAGAAACAAGAATTACAAGATTGACTCTCTCATTCACTGTATTTGTGGCATCAAACTGAGTGTCTTATCGTCTCTTTATGCTCTTTCTCTATCCTCTAAACTGAATCTCTTTGGAGTATTGAACTTTCTTAAGTCACTCTAGAATCATTTTAGAGTTTATAAAATATAACACCCTTATATGATTTATTAAAACATAACACCCTTCTTATTTTGTAAATTTCAATGCATAAAATATTTATAAAAATTAAGTTAATTAATAGATATTTTTAAGTGTCCAAGCAAAATGTATTTATTTTTTAAAAGTAATAAACGGTGCAAATCATTTATTGTTTATTTTTTATTAGAACAAATATGATTTATTAAAATATTTAAAAATATTTAATAAATTTAAATTTTTGCATAAATATTCTACATTGTAAAGTCTATAAATCAAACAGTTTAAATCGTCAAAATGAACTCAATGCCCCCATGGACTTTGACAAAAACAAGTGTTATTGAGAACCCCAACAGCACACGATCTTAACCCTTTTCAAAGGTTTGACAAATCCACGTTTTTTTAAAAGCATGTGCGGGGGAATATGGTGTGACAGGTTTTAGTGCAACTGTTATGGAAAGCTTTGGTTGTTATTGATCAAATTAATGTATTATAGGAAATTATAAATTAATTTAATTTAAGAATAAGGGTAAGGTTGTGTCTGGTTTTGAATTAGGGATGGCAATGGAGCGAAATGGGACAGAGATGAGCCCCCATTCCTGTTCTCTATTTGTTCGGGACAAGAATATGAGAAAATATTTAAAATATAGCAAAAAATGGGATAGGTACAAGAATATTTTGAAGATAATTTTTAAGTTTTAAAATAGTAATATTAATAAGAGCTGTAGATAATATAATAAATAAAATAATAGTTGACGAATCAATAGAATTAAAAATACAAAATATAAAAAATAGAGAAGAAAAATTAAAAATAAATATAATATTTTAATATTTTAGAATTATTGTATTTATAAAATATATATTATATGCATGCATTTATATTTTAAAAATATTTATTTTATATAATCGGAGGTGGACGAAAAAAATGAGGCGAAAAAAGCAAATATGTTCCCATTCTGTTTGTTATCAAGGACGAAAAAACCCGTAAAAAGTAGGATCGGGACATACTGGGTTGGAGTGGGACAAGAGAAATTGTCATCCCTATTTTGGATCAAATGCTAGGGCCTAGATTCCTATTTTGACCCATAATTTCTTTTTTTCGATAAAATATTTACCTTCTCAGAAACAGACAATGATATTTATTATTAGTTATGACCCGTGTCTTTAGTTAGTCGGCCAATTTTAAGGCATATTTAATTAAAAATATGATTTTGTTAGTTTGTTAATTTATGAAAGTAAAAAAAGACACTATAAGTAAAAGTTAAATTATTTTTTATTAGATTAGTAAAAAGATAAGTAATATCAATAAATATTATTTTTTTATTTTTTACATAAAAGAACATCTCATAAAAGAGATAACAAAAGAAAAAATTAAAATTGTCTCGTTTTTAGGAGTTAAATTTTTAACAACTCTATACATATCGCATTAAATTGTCTATCTTGTCATACGGCATTTTGTCACAAGCTTGCCATTCAACTGCTTTTTTGTTTAATTTTTTGTTTATTTACAGTATGGTGTTTGAGAACAATTCTCTCAAATAGTTCATTTTTATATTTTAAAAAATATTTTTGTATTTGTTAAAAAAAACTAACATTTTTTATTATTCTTAATCACAAGAAATTTTAAAAATTGTTTTTTACACCCTTGTTGAAAAAAATATCATTACAAACGAAATTAAGCTGTATTATTGACTTTTTTTTTTAATTTTTTCTTTTTTAGTTTAAAATTCTTACTTTATGGATTTTTGGTAACGGGAGTAATTTAAAAGGTATAAAATTTTAAAGTAAAATTAAAAAATATCACTAAAAATAAAATAAAAAATATATTTTTTGGACAAATAACAACTATTATTTAGATTGAACATCACTATTAGGGTCCATTTGTTTGTCCGAAAATAAATTAATGAATATATAATACTATTGAATATAAAAGTGAATATGAAATTAATGGAAATAATATTGAATATGTTATACATGAGTATATATATATATACCATATTTATTTTTATAATAGAAATGAGTGAAAATGAATTTATAAAATATAAATAAAAGGGTAAATTACACTTACACCCTCTGCATTTAAGGGTTATATCACTGTCACCACCTCTATTATCTGAAATATCACTGCACTCACTTACTTTTTAATTTTTATAACACTTTGATCCAAAAATTAACTTTTCGTTAACTTTCCGTTAACTTTTGGACGGAAAAATAGTATTTTCACACTTACACCTCCTGATTTTTTTGTTTTCACACTTACACCCCCTTGTTTTATTTGTTTTTTGTTTTTTGTTTTTTTTAATTACAAATTTTTATTTAAAAATTTTTAATTAAAAAATAAAAAATTACTAAATAAAAAAATAAGTAAAATAAAAACATAAAATTTA
>JAULJZ010168576.1:0-24906 GCA_032270985.1 Heliamphora pulchella
TTTAGGTTTGCATATGTGTATGAAATGGATTAGATGAATATGTGATCCAGTAGATGTAAATCCTGGTTGATGATGCACGTGTGTGTGTGTGTGTGTGTGCCGGTGTATGAGGTAGGCTGTGAAGTCGGTGTATGAGGTAGGCTGCGAAAATCGGTGTGTGTTTGATTGGGGCTGCGGTAGTCCTTCGGTTAAAGTTCGAGAAGATGCATTAGTTGGAGCAGTGGTCCTTTGGTGAAAGTCCAAGAAGAATCATGGATTGCATGTACTGCATATTGGGATGGATAGACCAATTTTCTTAAAAACTGTATTATCGGCCTGCGGGAGTCATAATACTATAATCGTTTTCAAGGCTCTGAAGAGTCAAAAAAATAGTTTTTATCCTCCCTTTCCCTTGCATGTGAAAATAGTTTTCTGGCTCTGGTGAGTCGTGATCTATAACAGTTTTCAAATTGTTTTATTGGCTTGAAAGAGAGTCGAAAACTGCACTTCGTTTATAGAGCATGTTTAGCTTATACTGCATGTGTTGTTTAGAATCTGCTGAGTTTTGGCTCACGGTGTGGGATTCGCTTTTCTTCAGGTACCGATCACGCAAGTTGATCAGGAGGTGCTGGAGGGGTGGAAGAGCTGTAGTCTTCCTTTTTGTTTCTCTGTATCATGTATGGTTTATTTTAAGTGTATGTTCTTAGGCTAGGTGTTGCGTTTGGTTGTTTATGGGTGTTTCACGTCGCCCGAAGTTTGGGGCATGACAGGTATTATTTATATGGAAAATATTAATTATTGACGGAATCCACGTCCCAATAGATCAGGATTGACGATACCTCCTTAAGGATGCTTATAAGTTTTGATTGGGTCAAACCCTACAGGTGGATTTAATTATCCGGCGGTCAAATAAGTTAAGCGGAAGGGCTTAAAGAATATCAAGATGCCATTAAATAAAATTATCAGTAATTAAATTTAATTGGCGGGTATCGAGAATCTTAACGTGGGTAGAAATGGTAAGCATTTAATAACAGGAGCTCAATGCAAGAAGGTCTTGAGATTATGGGTCAAAGTGCAATTATAGTTCTTTAGTTGTGTGAACTATAATTCAGTGTTTTATGAAAATTGCAAAAACTGCTGCATGTCGTTCCTTAATTGCAGAAACCTCTAGTAGGTGTTTGTGTTCTACTGGAAGTCTAACTCATAATTACTCCCCAGGTCCCTGCTATAGCCCTATATATATGCGGGTCGGCTGAACCAGTGTGAGATTGATAGTTCATATATCATATATTAGAGATATCATATTTTGTCTTTCAAGAAGAAAGATATCGGGGTTCTGCCGGTACGAGTTCTCAGAGAATCGTAGCCCACACTACATTCAAGGATCGCATAAGGGAATACAGTAGAAGATCTGACTGGAGCTTCAACTCATAATCAAGTCGTAGTTGAAGATTAGATCTACAAGAGGTATTCTTCTAAATTAACTTTGGTTGCACTGGTTTATTTTTGATCGTTCGACGTCAAAATTTTTATCTGGAGCCCGTTTCGGCGTTTGCCCGTCTAGTTAATTTTTTACCGAAAATCGTTTTACAAAAATAATGATCTTGCCAGTTTTGCCTCTAACATCAAATCCTGCTTCTCAGGCACTCTAAGTCCATAAGGCGTCTTAGGTTTTCCAAGTCCTAATGCGCTAGGCATTCTATGTTTCAAGCCCTGCTTCTCAGGCACCCTAAGTCTAGAAGGCGCCTTAGGTTTTTCAAGTCTTAGTGTGCTAGGCATCCTATGTTTTAAGTCCTGCTTCTCAGGCACCATAAGTCTAATAGGTGTCTTAGGTTTCCCAAGCCCTAGTGCGCTAGGCATCTTATGTTTTAAGCCCTGCTTCTAAAGTATCCTAAGTCCAAAATGCGTCTTAGATTTTTCAAGTCCTAGTGATCTAGGTACCCTAAGCCCAGAAGGCGTCTTAAGTTTTTCAAGCCCTGCTTCTCAGGCACTCTAAGTCTAGAAGGCGTCTTAGATTTTTCAAGCCCTAATGATCTAGGCACCCTAAGTACAAAAGGCGTCTTAGGTTTTTCAAACCTTAGTACGCTAGGCATCCTATGTTTCAAACCCTAGTGATCTAGGCACCCTAAAACCAGAAGGTATCTTAGGTTTTCCAAGCCCCAGTGATCTAGGCACCCTAAGTCTAGAAGGCATCTTAGGTTTCTTAAGCCCTGCTCCTCAAGCACTTATATCATGATTGCTTTTTATGTGTTTTTATTGCCCCTATGATGTGTTTGTTTGCCTGTTTTGTGATTTAAAAATAATTTTGCAATCTTGACTCGACTTTTTGATTATTTTTTCTCTCATTCTCGTCCAAATTTTTGAGTCTTGACCCAACCTATTAATTTGTGTTGCTTTCCCTTTCAAAATAATTTCTAGGATCTTGACTCGATCCTTGTAATTATTTTATCTCTAGCTGAGTTTCTAGATCTTGACTTGATCTTTGAATTGTTGCTTGTTTGTGCTCCTTTAGGTATTGACTCAACCTTTAGGGTATTCCTTTGACATGTTAGTATCTGCATTACATTTAGCACTTTACATCTTGCATCTCTTGTATTTGTCCTGAAACTACGTTTTGGTTTGATCCCTAGCAAAATGGTATGTAGGCAACTCGATGAAAGTTCGAGTACGACCACCATTATTTGAATGCTTGTGTGTTTAAAGTCTAAGATTGACGGCTCGGTCAAATGGATGTTGTCTCTTGGTCTTTGACATAACTCACATCACGCGTTGCTGTGCAAGTTATATCAAAGAGGGACAACTGTAGACACCCCAATTTGACCATGCCGAATCTTAATCTTATCTGAGTGAATCTAATGATGAAAACCAAGTAGGATGATGCGCAAAGTCTCTAAATGATCGTCAGTAAATTATTCAAGACCAGTACTCTGTGAAATTAAATCGCAAAATCACAACTCTTGAATCTTGAGACCGCAACCTTTAAATCTTGCGATCTAGTTGTTTATTGGCCCAAGTAATTACACATGCAACATTTGAACCTTGCGACCATTATGTTGATTGTTGCGACCGTAGTGTGAATCTCTTGAAAACCCTAAAATTTGTTACAATCGCAACCTTTGAAAGTGGCGACTGTAACCTTTTTTAGCCAAATTCGAGCTTTGAACGTGGCAACACCTCATTGACTGGCATTTTCTATATAAACATACCTTTGGTACGATTTTGAGAGGACACAATTTTTTACCTCGATACGCTGCCACTTTATCAAGGATGAATTTTGAACGTGGATACTATGTCGAACCACCAATCTAAACCCCAATTTTTTTACACATTTTCATTACCCTCTCGCTTAGAGTACTGGAGTTAGACCTTTTCTTAGCGATCGGAAGAATGACCATTGCATCCCCACGACTTGAGGATGCATTCGGATACCACGTTGCAGGTATATTTGCACGATCCCTGATACTTTTCTCTCCACACCTTCTATCCCCGTGGAGAGGTCGGGTTAAATTTCTAATTTTGACATTGTTATTTGCATGTTTATTATTTTTATTCAACTTGTTATTCGTATGTTTTAGTCGCATATTTTCATATTTTGATTTGATTTTGTCACTTCTATCGTGCTATTCATATGTCACTCTTCTCATTCGTAGTTTGTGGTTCATTTTTAAAATTTGTTGCCATTGAATTTTGTCTTCTCAATTACCTCGTTCGCATGTTTTATTGTTGAATGCTTGATTCTAAATTTTAGTTAGTATCAAACTTTCCATGCTTTTGCCATGTTTTGATTAAAAGTAGTTGCAATATGTTTCTGTAATTCTGTTTCACTTCGTAAGTGCATCACACATTCACATTCCAACACACTGTTATTTAAAATTCATCAAACAGTGCCTACATATCTTGCGGTCGCAACAATTAATGTTGCGGATGCAACATTCTAATACTTACATACTTGCGGCAGCAACATTGATCCTTACGCCCACGCACTTGGCTGCATCTTTTCTTGCAACAGCAACCTTTGTAAGTTACGGCCGCAAGTTTTTTCTGTTTTCAGTAGCTTAATTTTGTTGTTTTAGTATTCTATTGATAGTTTGTGATGTCCAGCATGCAATCTATAGTGTGATTTTAGTATGATTGAATCTTTAAGACTGTTTTTTTTTTAAACCTATGTTATGTTTACCATGCATCATTAGTGTTATTTGACATAATTATGATTTGTCAATTTTTTTTAATGATTTTACTCTTGGTATATCGCATGCGGTTTGCACCATGTATCTTTTAGTATAGATTTTTCATGCCTTAGGATCTATGATTTCTTTTTATGTTTTGTTTGGTGTTCTATATACCTATGCTATGCTATTTTTAGTATTTAATTTCGTTTGTTCTCTTTATCTCCACTTTTTGTAATTGCATATATTTGAGAAATGTAATTAAGAACTAATGATGATTAGTAGAGGTCAGCCTCATGGGTGGGCAAATGGGATGCCTAACACCTTTTCCGACTCATACCTTAACCCCCAAACTTTTATTTTTTCTTATTAAACGTTTTAAAGATCAGTGGCTCATTTTTATTTTTTTTAAAAAAAATCAAGTGGCGACTCCATTTTTCATAAAAATGGTTTTCAAAATCTTTTGATTTTCAAGGTATTAAAAAGTTTTCAACATAACTCTTGAATTTCTTATTTTTTTAACCAAACCCAAAATTCTGACGCCACAGGTTCAGAAATGAATTTTTACGAACTTGGGAGAAGATTTATGGTAGTAAAATCTTAAAGTTAGATCCGAATCGATAATATTGGGTTATTTTAATTGGCACGCTTTCATTCTTAAGTCGGTTTTGATTTATTGTTAGGCCTATTTCAATTGGTATGCTTTTATTCTTATGATTTTTAAGACAAGTCTTTTGTCAGATCATTTGATTTCCTCGACGTGGCACCTTAGTGTTGACTCTGCTCTCATTTTCAATAACTGTTTTAGATTAACTAGTATTCAATTGATTATTTGATCACAAGCAATCAGTTAACTAAATGTTAATTTGGTTATTTTATGTTCTATCTGTTTGCCCCAATAAATATCATGATTGTAACTAAAAGGGCAATACCATAATAAAGCCGTTTTATTGTTTTTTAAGTTCATCTTTTCAACACTAGCTTATTTAATTTTTCAATACACACTAACCTGAATTTGGCCAGTTACTTGAACTAATTGACTTCAGTGGCACATCTTAACTGATCAGTTTGATTTATAGGTTTAATGAAGCTAAGTTTCTAAAAGTTCTAGCATGATATTTGTTACAAGTTTGTCTTATTTCAGAGCATAGGGCAACTGAAGTTCTTCTTCTTTTGAAAGATGCTAATCAATAAAATAACTAAGGAGAGTTGAAAAATGAAAATATGCCCTACTATATTTTTTTTTTCAAAAAATTTAAAGTGTCTAATCTCTAATATTGCATCTTTCATCCATCCTAAACATGCATAAATAAAGTCATCTATACTAAAAAAAAATTTTAAAAAATAACTTCTACTTTCCCACATTTTCCCCCTCCCACAGTCCAGAAATCGTAATTTCTCCACGTCTATTCCTATATTTGGTGCCTTTATTTGTGTGTTTATTTCATAATGCCGATTATAGACTTTGTAATTTAATTTGTTTATCTAAAGTTTTGAAAAAAAAAAAAACTGGACATGAAGAAGAAAGAAAGAAATTTAAATAAGTATTTGGAGCTTTTAAAATTTTTACATATTAATATTTAAAAACTCAAAAAAAAACTAAAATTGTTAAATTGCTTGCCCAATTTCTCATGGCTTTAATTTTTTTTTTTTTTGAGTTTTTGTTGTCTTATTTTATTTTTGTAAGTTATTGAGGCAAGGGCAAAAACTTGAAGATGTGGTGGTGATTTGGAGTGAAAATTTTCGACACGGCACGTTAATATGACTCTAATCTTATACGAAGTTAGAGGGTTATGGTCGACAATTTCGACACAAAATAAAAAAATGACCCGATTCGATAACATGTTTAATAAATAAAGTTGGGTTAGTGTTGAACCCGTGTAACCCCAAAATAATTCATCTAACACGTTTAATTTTTGTGTCAACTCGAAATACGACACGAACCTAAAACCCGTTAAAAACACACATATAACACGGTTACATGTACACTTTTTACATATATATGGGGTTATTGTTAAGCTTGTATACTAAAACTATATATTAGATTTTGGTATTTGATTTTATTTTTAATAAAATTTGTTTTTTCTTTTTAACGAGAATCTATATGAGCAATGTATGCATTTTATTATTTATTTAACGTTGTACATAAGTGTATTTTATTATACATAGTAGTTAATTTAGTGTGTAGAGTTCGGCTTACATACAGAAGACTAAACTATCGGTTCTTGTACAATATAAGTTTTTTATTCACAATCTTAGATGAAATTGAAAACACCATCGGTACGGCTGTAACACAGTGTTTTAGTAGATCTGTCTTTATTACGGGAAACGGTAATAGTCTTGACTATTGTATATTGAACAAGATCAGGTTGAGAATATTAATTTTATACTGATTATATAAATTAATTTACACCTCATGGTTAATATGAATGTTTATACTCTTGATTTCGAAATAATTATTAGCACGTATATTTAATGTTTGTTATTTGGATTCATTAAAGGGTGCGATCTTTTACGTGTCTATAATTCTGGTGACTTAGATAACGACATTAATTATATGGTGGATATTAATTATTAACGAAATCTACGTTTTAATATAGGAATTGATGATATCCCTTTGAGGAAGCTTAAAAGTTGTGATTGTGCCAAATCCTGCATGTGAATTTTATAACCCGGCATATCAAATAAGTTTAGTAGAATGTCTAAAGAAATTATGAAAAATGTCGATAAAATATAATTGTCAGTAATTTAATTTAATTGATGAATATCTGTAATCTTAAAGTAGAAGAGAATAAATACGCATTTAATAACAGGAGCTCGAATATACGGTTTTGAGAATAAGGCCGATAGTGTAATTATGATTCTTTAGTGGTATGAATTGTAATTTATGTTTTTAAGAAATTACTTTTAGATTGAAGTGGGTTTTTCTAATTACACTAGAAGCCTATGTCTTGTTTACTCATTAGTGTTGGAGGCAAACTGTTAAGATAATTGATTTGTAAATGATTTTTTGAAAAAATAAAACTGGACGGGCAATCGCCGAAATAGGTTTCAGTTAAAAACGTTTTGATATCGAACGATTAAAATAAAACCCGTGCCACCACAGTTAATTCAGATGAATACCTTTTGGTCGATTCTCCAACTACGAACTTTGACTTTCGAGTTGAAGCTTCGGTCAGACCTTCTACTGTATTCTCGATGCGATTCCCGAACATAGTGTAGACTACGATCCTTTGTGAACTAGTACCGGCAGAACCTAATCAACCTTAGTTTTAAAAGACAACTTTTGAATTTGGTTCAGCCTACTCGCATGTTTATAAGGGTACAACAGAGACCTGTGGAGTAATTATGACATAGATTTCTAGTGTAACCTAGATACCCATCCAGCGATTTTCGTAAAAATGCAAACCTCTCAGTGGTTTCTACAATTATAAAAACCTTACAGTAATTTTTACAATTTTTATAAAATACTAAATTATAATTCATACCACTAAATTACTGTAACTGCATTCTAAGTCATAATCTCAAGACCAATTTGCATTGAGCTCTTGTTATTAAATGCTTAACTCATCTCCCCATGTTAAGATTCTCGATACCCACCAATTAAATTTAATTACTGATAATTTAATTACTGACAATTTAATTTAATCGGCTTCTTGAAATTCCTTAAACCCTTCCACTTAACTTATCTGACCACCGGATAATTAAATCCACCCGCAAGGTTTAACCTGATCAAAACTTATAAGTTTCTTTAAGAGATATCGTCAATCCCAAACAATCGATACGTAAATTCCGTCAATAATTAATATTTACCATATAATTAATATCGCTATCCAACTCACCAAGACTATAGACCCATATAAGATCGCACTCCCTGATGAATCAAAACAATATGTATTAAATATACGCAAATAATAATTATTTCAGGATTAAGAGTATAAGCACTCTCTTAACAACATTGGGGTGCAAATTAATTTATATAATCAGTATAAAATTAATTATCCCAATGTTGTCTCATTCAATACACACAAAGTGTACTAGTATAAATAATCGGAACAATAGACGATACTATAATATGTTCCTCGTAACCAAGACATGCCTACTAAAATTTTGTACTACAATCGTACCGATGGTTTGTCCATTTTCATATAAACTGTTAACAAATACTTATATTCTGTAAGAACTTATAATCTGGTCTTCTATTTGTAAGTCGTACTTTACACACCATATTGAATACTGTACAGAATAAAGGACATCTATGCATAATATTAAATAAATAATATTGCATACATTACTAATTAAGATTATCATAAAATGAATAATTAATTTTATTAAAATTAAATTAAATACTAAAATCAAAATAAAATCTGTAGTTTTTAATACGCAACCCTAACTCCCTATTATAGACTATTTGTATGAACGTTACCCTGGCCTCCATAACACATGTGATACATAACATTTAGTCTCCTAGGATTTTCACGTATTTGCGATAAGCAAAAAAATGGAAAGATAGCCAGACAGGATTTGGAACAAGAAGGATCAGAACTCACATTGTGTTATTGTTTCGACATCCAGAAATATAGCAGAAGATCTAAACATAGACAAGATTGTTGGTTCACCGCGTTGATCTTGAACCTTCAATCTTTCAAGAACTAAAATATGATCAAACTAGAGAGGTCATGTATGTATAATTTCTATTCTGCCTTATGGGTGTATTGGATTTTAGTTTTCGGGATTCAAAAAAAGATACTATTTTCCCGTACAATTTTCCATCCGAACGGGTTCCCATCCATCCGAATGGTTTCCCGTCCGTTCGGACGGTTCAGCACAGTACAATTTTTTTTAAAGATGTAGATCTTGTCCCGTACAGTGTTTGATTCGATTCATATACACTATCGTTGTATTCTAGGATTTCAGTTCCTTCAGTTATATGTGATTCCTTAAATAAAAATAAATAAATTCTTATGTGTATATTTTTATTGTTATGTAGCACTTAAAAAAATGAAATTGAATGAGTTCGTAGAAGATGTTATGAAAAATGAATATAAATGAAGATGAGACTTAATTGAATTGATGGAATGTTCATCCAATGTTATTAATGTCTGACTGAATCCAAATCAGTGGAATGTTCAACCAATATTTCTTGGCAAACTTGTTACTGTTATGCCGGTATTTTGTATTTAATTTTTTGTAAATTTTTTTTTCATCAATTGTTTAAAATATGGAGTTTTTAATGCATGGATTGATGATGTTTTTCTATTAAATTATTTAAATATTTTTTGCAGATTGTTTGGAGCTTTTTGTTTATTACAATTTATGTAATTTTATGATTAAAATATCTATAAAATTAAAAATGTAAACTTATTATTGAACATGTTATTAAACATGTGATAAACTGGTTAACACGTTTATAAGCGGATATTGTTAGTGTTAGAATAAGTGATACGTTTAGTTAAATGAGTAAAATTGGTGTTGAGAGGTTTCTATATAAATATGGTATAATACGACACAACACGAGACTCACTCTTAGTGATGACCACATTATATAGTAAAAGTTATATATTTGCTAACTTCCAAAGGTAATTAATTAATGAGTGGAATATGATATTGCACTTAAGTCGCGATAGTTGATGTATGATGAGAATTAAAATAAAAAAATATAGACATAAAAATGTGTC
This sequence comes from Heliamphora pulchella, assembly GCA_032270985.1. Taxonomy (NCBI): domain Eukaryota; kingdom Viridiplantae; phylum Streptophyta; class Magnoliopsida; order Ericales; family Sarraceniaceae; genus Heliamphora; species Heliamphora pulchella. The sequence goes on from JAULJZ010168576.1 coordinate 9,824, forward strand.
ATAAGTTTCATAGTTTTATATTTAAATTTTAATTTATTTAAAAATAATATATATATATTTAAACATAAAAAATATTTACTTAGTTAATATAATCACAGTTGGATGGGATAATATAGAAAGAGAGAAACAAATTATATTTTTACTCTCCTTCTTAATCGGTGAAGAAAATACCTGTACAGGCTTGAAGTGGAACATAAAGGATTGGGATAGTTCAAATTATTATTTTAAGTGTGAGACAATTTTTTACTAAATTACTTTTAAATTTTATTATATTTTATCTATTAACTTTTATTTTATAATTATTTATATTATTTTATATATCTCGTGCATTATAGGCCCTCTGCTAGTTTAAAAATATAAAAGTTTGAACAAACATAAATAATATTTATAGATTAAAATTAATTTGTTTTATTAAGGACGAAAAAAAGATATCTGATTTTTTTTTTGACAAATTGTACAATAAAATAGCATTTGTTTGCTCTCTTCGCCTGCAGCGTAGGGCACCGCTGCTTCTCCGACGTTCCGCCACGCCTCCCGTCACCACCCGTCCAACGCATCTCTTCCTCGCCGACTATCAGCCGCGACTCTCGGCCATTAGGCTTAGCCACTGGTCAGCTGCTCTCAGTCTCAAGTTTCAACCACGGCCACCTCCAGCTCCACCACTGGCCGGGCGACCACTTCTCCGGTCACCACCACCGCAACCACCGGCCAACCAGTAGCCACCGGCACCAAGGTCAGTTTTCTCTCCCAATCTCTCTTTCGATTAGATTAGGTTTTTGATTTCGTTTGATTAAATTAGGTTTATGATTTCGTTTGATTTTGTAAAATAAATTGTTAGGATTTTTGATGCATTATGATTGTTAGGGTGAATTAGAATTAGGGAGTTAATTGATTCTAAGCACATCTATATTTGTATTTATGCGTATTGTTGGTATTTTGTCGATGCGGTGCTTTTTTTTTGTTTTGTTTGTTTTGTTTGGGTGAATATGACTTACATTTTAGGACCTTTTTGATTGTTACATAGAGATATAGGTAGGGCTTGTGTTATGTCATTTGAGATGACCTGCAGTAACAATACTTGCATCCCATCCTCCCAGTTTCTGCCCTCTCATTTTAGACACAATGAAGAGTGGTGTAGAACCAAGAGAGAAGTAGAGAAGAACAGAAGATCAGAAGGAAGAAGAGATAATTAGGGAGAAAACTCTAAACATATTTTTCAATTTCAATCAATCATACATAAGTTCCTGTAAAATAGATCTCTATATAAATAGATACGGCTAACCAAAACAAAAATGAAAAAAATTAGGAAAGAAAGGCATATCTGAAAACCTAACAAAATAATCTAAAATCCCTGAAATCTCTCCTAAAATCTTTTGCGTCTAAAATACGCGTGTAATTTCCTTTTATGATCCCCATCACATGGTCACAATTTCCATCTCATTCAGGAATGTGCTGCAAAGGAGCCATTTAAGAAATTAAGAAAATAATAACATATTTCATGGAATCTTCAGTAATGGAGCTATTTAAGTAATTAACCCTCAAGTTTGTACTGTAATGTTTTGACCAATAGCTATCTCATTTTGGTTAATTGTGGACAAAAGATTTCCACGGACATGATTAATAGAGCGCTCGCACTATATTGAATTCCTTGATCTGCCACTGGTTATGACTACACAAAAAATGTTGAATAAGAATTTGGAAATTATTGAATTGGTATCAATTAACAAACTTATACTCCTTGATTTATCATTTTTATGTTAATTAATATGAACACTTATGGTATAGGATACATCATTTATAACCTTCAATGCCAAAAAAGATATAATAGGTAGGAGAGACTAGGGTTGGTTTTTGTAGATATTCTTTTTCTAGAAGTAGAAAGTTGAAAGATTCTTGTTAGAAGTAGAAAGTTGAAACATCCCCTTTGATAACATGAGGAATATTTCAATTTTCAAAACTGTTAAAGGGTGTTGGTTGCCACATGTTTCTTTTTAGGAACCATAGTCAAGTTTCTTTAAAGGAAAATTTACATAAATAATGCCAATGTTTGGCCTTATTACTAATTTAACCTCAAAATTTTTTATTTTTCAACTTAACCCGTTTGGTAACGTTTATAGCTTTTCATTTATTTTTTGTTTACAATAAATGTAAAACATATCTTAGTTTGTTCTTGTAATTAGTAAAAAAAAACCATCTTGTAAAATCTTATTTTGAAACAAGTGAGGGTGGTGGTGGTCGATAACTAGGGGAGAGCAACAAATCGATCATTCAACTAACCCGTTCGAACCCAACCTGAAAAATGAGGTGCTTGTTCAGATTTGCTATAGATTTCAGTTGAAATTGGATCTTGGATTCATCTGAAAATCAACTATCGATTGGATTTCAAGTTAAGGCAATGAAGCCCGCCCGAACCATCTGAGTGATAAACATTTTTTTTTTGTTTACAATAAATGATAAACATATCTTAGTTTGTTCTTGTAATTAGTAAAAAAAATTATATTATTGTAAAATCTTATTTTGAAACAAGTGAGGGAGGTGGTGGTTGGTAACTAGGGGAGAGCAAGAAATCGATCATCCAACTAACCCGTCTGAAGCCAACCTGAAAAATGAGGTGGTGGTTTAGATTTGCTATAGATTTCGGTTGAAATTGGATCCTTAATTCATCTGAAAATCTATTATCGATTGGATTTCAAGTTAAGGCAATGAAGCCCGCCCAAACCGTCTGAGTGACAAACATTACCCAAGTCGGATTTTTGATCTTTGTGTGGTGCCATTTGGGTAAGGCTACTTCTTGTCCTGTCGCCATTCTCCCCTAATTCCTAGTCTCTCTTTTGCTCTCTCTCACTCACAACACATGCATTCACACTTAAATACTCTATTATTATTCCAATGGTCTTTGTTTTCCTCTATTAGCAATTGTGTGTCTTGTAATTTTGTTAATCCTCGGTTTTTGGTTTCGATGACCGTAGAAGACAGATTTACACCAAGTGAGAGATTAGGAGATTCCACCGGAGTTGTTGGGAGCTAACCCAAAAATTGATTCTTCGATTTGAATCACTGTAGAAATTAGTTCTTTCTTCTTTGTTAGCCCAACCGGCAGACCCGCTTAGCGCTCGCCAAGACTTCAGGTGGTTTTGAAATCATGGATAGTCAGAATTGGATGTCGAATTTTTTCACCTGATGAGTTCAGTTTGGATGGAAGCTTGAGATCAAACTCGACTTGACCCGACTCATGCTTTCTCCTACTGACACGTGGAGATGGTAGCTAGTGGTAGGATGCGATGGCCAGTTATGGTAGGGAGACGGGGGAGTGGTCGGTATTTGAGGAGGAAAGAGGAGGGAATAAGACGTTTACAAACACAAGTGAAAATACATTTTTTTCTTATCTAGAATTTGATAAATTTTAAAAGCAATAATATTTTTTAGAAAATAAAAATTGTTGTGAAACATGTTCTCTTTAACAAAACTTTGAAATTGGTTTGATAGTTAGTTTGCCTACCTCATTCAAATATTTGTTTTTGGGGAATTTTGTGGGATGTCCCTCAATCCCTCACAATAAAATTTTATTGCATCAAGTTCAAGCATAATTTTTATCAAACGAGAAGTCTAGGCGCACAATTATATTCATGGGAGAAGTTCTTGCGCTTATCTAAATTTGTTTTTCTAATTTTGAAATGTCCACCAACTTTTAATCTACAAGTCCATTTTCATAAAATTAATATTTTTGTGTCACAATCAGTATTTTTGTCTTACCTTGCGAATATAAGGTATAACTGTGTACTATAAACCTATCGTGGTCCGCCTCCTCTCCGGACCTTACATACACAGGAGTTTTGTGTACCGAGCTGTCGTTAATCATGAAGCCCTAATAAACAAGATCCATGTTCTATATGGAACCTGAAAAAAATATCAGGAATAAGAAAATTACAATTTTGACAAAGCTAAATTGCAAAGATAAATTTATCCCGCACCTGAAAATATTAAAACAAAACATTAAATTAATTTTGGATGTTTCTAAACATATGTATGACATGCATAAAACAATTTTAAGAAATTCAATTAGGACATAAACTGAGGATTCTGCACTTATGTAATCATAAGTCTTTGATCTGATGCTATTTTTGGTTGAAACAAATTCTATTTAAAACTAGACTTACTAGGGATATTTTTGGAAAAAATCATTATTCTTGGGTTTTTGAATTTCAAGTTATGATTTTTCAAAGTTGTGACAGATACTATTTGGAACCAAAATGGTACTTGCAAAAAGTTTTTTTAAAATATATATTTATTTATTAAAAATATGTATAACGTGAGACTTTTTAATTTTAAAAATTATGAAACCAGTGCCTAATTGTAAGCTTTTATCGTAAATTGCATATGACTTATGTCTCATTTAAGTTCTAAATATTGGCCATTACGTATTATATCGGTCGATACATAATGGGATTTAGGACTTCTGGTACTAATATTTACTAATATAGATATTGGTCGACACTTGACTATGTCACTGCCAATGTAGATAAGTATTTTGATACTATGGTTTAGAAGCTCGATCTAATTTCAAATCATTGTATCAATCAGTGCAGTCACTGTTGTGTTCGTGAAGTGGGTGGCTTGGTGGTAGTGTTTTGAGTGTGTTTAACATGTTGAGAGGTGGGTTAGGTTGAAGGTTTAGCTAGTTACTTAGTCTACTAAACCACTTAGTTAGAATGTACTATATAAGATGGTGTTTATTTTCCTATGTTGATGTGGCTCGGGTTTAACTGTTTACATCCGCGCTTTGTATATTTGGATTTCGGATATGTGGGCACCATGTGAGTGGTTTGGCATGTGATATACTTCCGTAAAAGAAATGTTTTAGTAAAAATATCTTTTGACAATTATTCTAGATGTATAAATATTTATGGTTTGTAAATCTCGTGGCGTACAATTTAATATAGTTAATCCTTTCACATGCTACATAGAGCTGTTCTTTACATGTGTATATAGTGTGGCCTATGAGATCCTATTATGGGACGGTGCCAGAACTCTCGGGGCACGGCCTCTATGGAGGTGACTTTGGTCACTAGGGAAAATGCTTGACCGTTGCGACAACACTGGTTATTATAGTGCTTAAATATTTATGGGACAATCTTGGTGTTGTTTGGTGACCTAAACCAAATTATCTTAGGGAAAGTTCAATGTTGGATCCAACTAAGGCAAGGATGCCTCAAGATATTATTTTGGCACTTGATACTTCTATGATTATAATCATAAGTGTTATTGATGTTCATGTTGTCATTACCGTTGTAATACAATTTGTTGTGAACTGATACATGATACAATCATTTCTCTTAACCACCGGCCAACATTGAGCTCCTTCGATGCTGACATAGACCCCCATTTCAAAATTAGTCACATAACCATCACGGCTACAAGCACTTAATGATTGTGGATTGGGCCACAAACTACCCTGGTCGCACTGTCTGATCCCCGCACTTAGTCAAACTCAAACTCCTGTTTTGGCTTAAGAAGAAATTGGATTGTACATTGCTTTCCATCGACTTAACTTATTTCTCTGGCTCTCTCTCCCAGTATGTTGAATTCACATTTAACTCTCTGCCTCACATATTCAATCCATGAACAAAGAGCATGGCCATTTTCTAGGGAGGCATCTAAAATATATTCCAACAATGATATAAAATGCCTAATAAAATTTGTAGACATTCTAAAACAGAAAATAATTTAGGATACAATCATACAACATATGAAATGGAAGAAGAAGATAAAGATCTAACTTGTGAAATTGAGAGGAGTGTCCTAATGGCCTAAGCCCTAAACCTAAAGTGATTGTTTGTCTATATGAAAATCCAAAAGAGTGCAACAACTCCACGTCTACCAGAAGAATAGGATCGATTCAATAATATAACCAAAGTTGCCTAGAAACTCAGAAAATAGATGAACTCACATAGCAAAACTGAGCATATGTATCTCTCTAGCATAGAACCTTCATATTTGAATTTTATTTTGTGTCTGCTTCAAGACACAAGTATATGAATAGTGTCACATTAATACAAAATGGAAATGTAAAAACCTTTTAAATAACACAATATTAATGATGTATAATACACCTATTTAACGACTCCTAATAGTAGCAGTATGAATTTTATTACTGAAATGGTAAGCACATTTAAAACAGAAACAAGTTTAGTATTGCTTTTGGAATTTGAATTTTTTCATGAAATTCAAAAGAAGTTTTGAATCTTCAAATAATACAAATTTCTAACAGGCTTGTGGTCAGCCCATTTGTAAGTGTCGAAACCGAGTGAATTTGTCAACTGATGTGGTTATATGGATGACGAGTAATGATTCTTTTGAATTTGGTAATTGATGTAGGTATACGGATGATAATTCTTGGTGGCACTGTGTCATCTCAGTAATTGTGCATGTCAACATTTTTTATATTTTGTTCGTTCTTAGTGCTGCTTTTGTAAATTCACTGAGTTTGTGATTCTGAATTGATGACTCTTTTGCTACCAAGCATGTGTACCGATACATTGCGGGTACTAGTACGGTACAGGTACTTTGATATGACATAGGGTATGGATATGGCTAGGTACGTCCATAAAAAATATTTTTTAATAAATTTTGAGTATTGTATTATATGTAACCATTATGGAACTAAAATACAAAAAATAGTTAATGATTTAATCGATTAAGAATCCAATCTCCACTAACATTTTAATGCTAAAAGTACCGTATAAACTAGAGTTAAATGTCATTACATTAAAGAACCAAAAAACCAAAGTTTAATTATAAAATCATTCTAAGTATAGGAAAAAGCTTTATGAAGCTAATTTCGTATTTATATGATAGTAAGCAATTGCTCCAGGCACTGCTCGGGTACAGCAAAAACTAAGGAAAAAAGATGTGGGTACATGTTTCATGTTCCTGGTACGCATGCAAAAGTATCATACAAAGTACCAATAACCACTATGTACCCAGCACGGGTACGACATGCATGTTTTTTAAGTACCCATGCTTCATAGTTGTTTGGTGTTTCTTGAACTGAGTGACTTAACTTGGTGGGACAAACTCTACTTTTATATTCGGTTGAGTTTCTAAACTTGGTGGCTTACCATAGATGGTTCTACTATGAATGAAATATTAGGCCCGAGTTTTATATTGACAATTTGAAATGAAAGCATGAAATCAACCTTTACTCGTCTTGCTTCCTTTTTAAAATTATGTTGGTGCTGTTAAAGACCACTGACATTCTTATGCTCTAAATCCAGGGGTTTTCAGGATTTCGGAATGATGATATTGATAAATAAGTGGGAGTGGGAAATTGTTCATATCCCAGAGAAGCCACGTATTCCACCTCACACACAACCCACAGGTAACTTTACTTTAGAACTCCCATGTTTTCCATTATTCCCCCCTCTCTCTATCTTTATGATGTGTTTAATCATTTTGTTTTTCTTATTTCTTCCATACAGTAAATGTCTATGCTGCCATGGTTGACCCAAAACATGCCAATACTCTTGTAAGGTTTGTTCTTCATTATGTGTATGTTTTTTCCCTAAAATTTTTGTTTGATGTGTTGATTTGTTAAAAAGTTGTAGTACCCCGTATTTTTGTTAGCATATTAGAACCCTAATAGTTGTAACAATTTCTCATGTAACACATACCCTACATCATAAGGAGGTATATATGAAATAGGTTTTCCTTGTAGACCTAACGGGTTGGGCTTAAACCTAAGGAGCCCAAAGTGTTAGGAATAAAGAGAGGTCTGAACTAAGAAAAAAATCCAAATTCAAGAGGGGGCCCAAAATAAAGAAAGGCCCAAACTGGAAAAGGCCCAAACTATAGAAATGCCTAAAGCAAACAAAGCCCAAGTTTTCCATAAGGTGCAAAATCAAAGACCCAAGTTTTATAAGGCCTAAGTTCATTAAAGGCCCAAGAATCAAATGAAAGCTCAAGCGCTCTTCTTCTAAGCTCATTTTGTTCAAACCTAAATCCTCTTTCCTTTAAAAGCCCAGATAAGGTCAAGGCCAAGTCCAATTTTCTTCTTGGCACAAATGCTAGCTTTTAATGATCTCAAGTATATATATATAAAAAAAATATAAAAAAATAAAAATAAAAGAAAAGGAAGGAATGGATATACATAAATAAAATAAAAATAAAAGGAAATAAAAGGAAGAAATGGCCGGCCAAGGATGCTCTCACCACCTTTGATGGGAATTGTCATGAGTAATCATCTTAAAATGTAATCATGCCATTCTTTAGCTAGGAAGTTAAGCCAACCTCCCCTCACCATAATTCTCTCTTGTAAAACCTTCCTAACTTCCTCAAGATGCATCTCCCATTACCAAACCTTGTTAACTCCCTCTAGTTACATCTCTCCTTCCTAACTCCCTCTAGTTACATCCCCCTTCCTAACTCTCTCTAATTACATCTCTCCATTCTTATATCCCTTAAGTTACATCCCCTCCTCCCAACTCCCTCTAGTTACATCTCTCCTTCCTAACTCCCTCTAGTTACATTTCCCCTTCTTGACTCTCTCAAGTTACATCTCCCCTTCATAAGTTCCTCAAGTACATCTCCCTACCTCACCCAAGTTACATCTCCTATTCCTAACTCTCTCAAGTTCCATCTCCATTCCTAAAGATACATTTCTCATTACAAAACCTTCCTAATTCTCTCAAGTCAAATTAGGCTATAAAAGAGGAGCCTTGTCCTCACATCACACTCACCAACTTGAAAGAAGGAGAAGGGGAGGAAATTACCTACAATCATATCTCACGACAACCAAGTAAGGAAACACTTTTAATTGTCTAATCTTTCTTCCTGCTTTACGCATCTTAGATATGTTCATCTTCAAGACCCTAAGTAACAGAACAAAAACCTTTGTTCTTTTTGAAAAGAAAGTATGAAACCTCTTTCTACAATCTTTACGTATAAATCTTATTCTTGTTCTTTATTTCTCCATGAGCTTATTAAGGTGATACTTGTGTTCTTAGACTTAACTTTCATGTACATAATGTGTTTGGTGTTTATAGACCCATGGATTTAAACTAAGGAAGAAGGAATCAAGGTTTTACGGTTTGAAATAGAAGAAAAGGTCCTTGTTTTTACCACTGTCCGAATTTTCTGGAAAACCAAATGAAGTCTACATTAAAATCTATTTTTATGGGGGTTCTCTTGGGATGTTTTTAAAATATGTAATTTTTGGTAGAATCTAAAAATGTATTTTGGTTGTCAAACAAAGTTTTAACCGTTTGTCCCAAAGTTATCAAAAACATAGTCCATTTTCTAGAATTTTATAAAATTATATAAAAATCTCCTTAGTGCACATTTTATGCCTAGAACTAGATTTATGAGTTAACTTTTATAAAATATATTTGGACCAAATTGGTTGGGCATATTTTTGTAAAAATCGTTTTTACGAAACCGTGTTATTTTTCAAACCAGTTCTGTTCTGGCAGCTTTTTATACCATATAGGAACAGATTCTGGAAATGCTTTCTGCATGAAAAAGTTTCCTACAATGTTCATCTATCTCCTTACCAAAGTTTGTACAGTTTAAAAGAGTATAAGTATTTTTAATATATTTCTCTTGGAATGAAAACGAATCTGGATTTTGTTCAATTCTTAGAATTTAAAGCCATGGTAGTTCCTACTTATGTTCTTAAACTATAGGCTTCCTAGTAATAGTTTATTCTTGTGGTCACCAGCTTTCTCATTATGTGGTTGTTATGTGAATGCCTTGTGGATTTATTCTCGTGGTTACTAGTTTTTTCGCTATGTGGTTGTTATGTGAATGTGTCTTGTGGATTACCTAGTGCCCATATTCATTTTGATATCACAAATCACGCGAACCATGAACAAATGTTTTGAAATCCTTACTTGTTTTGATATTACAAGTGATACGATGGTGAACAAATGTTTTGAAACCCATATTCGTTATGATATCACAAATGACACGAACCGTGAACAATTGTTTTGAAAAACTGAGTTTTGACACGAGGTGGTTGGGTCCATGCACGTCACGAGCTGTGCTATGTCATGACCCGTGTCACATCTTGAACCATGTACCCAAATAGGGTGCATATGGGACGTGATGTATGGAACATAGCGTATAAGAATGTCATGGTACCGTGTGAGGAAAATGTGATTTTTGGAGTGTGTTTTGGTCCATATATATTATGTGCTATGCAATTTCATGAGCTGTCTCACTTATTGAGCCGGGTACCCAAATAGGGTGCATATGGGAACGTGATGTATGGGGACATAGTGTATGGGAGTGTCATGGTGCCTTGGGAGGAAAAATTGTGTGGTGATTTTTGGAGTAAAACATTTTTGGTCAGTGTACGGCATGAGCCGTGCCACGTCATGAGCCGTGTACTAAGGAAAGGGTGCGTATGGCAACATGATGTATGGGGACATAGTGTATGAGAATGTTACGGTGCTGGAAAATGGAAAAAAACGAAACAAATTGGGATGGGATGAGCTCTCTCGTGTGAGACTCTGGAAACAGTTATTGCATGTTGACGTAAAACAAATTTCGAACGGTCTTCCTTATCATATTGTTGTTTTTCATGCTTTTGTTCTTGTTTACGATACTCTCCAATATGTGGCTTGAGGGTAGAAGGTTAGGGTATTGTCGGTGTGTAAAAGGTTAGGGTATTGTTGGTGTTTGTTTTTTCTACTGTGTTTCGTAGCTCATGGCGTTTTATGCCAGGTAAAGACGAGGTCGAGGAAGAGCCAATAGCGAAAGAAGATGTGGAGCCCTAGCTTGCCCAACCTTAGTGCTTTTAAAGAATTTGACTGAGTAGTATTGTAATAAAAAACATTGTTGGAGATTATTGAACTTTAATTAAATTTGTAATTATGTTTTCAAAATCCGTTATGTTAAATTGGAATCAGTTATTTTTAAAAATATATATATGTTATTTTGGATATTAAAAGTAATGATTAAGTTCTTTTTTCTAAATAATGTCTCTGAAATTCGGGGCGTTACAAAAGTAGATAAGAGTTTTTTTTTTTAAAAAAAACTGATCGATTAAACGATCTATACTTAAGTCAGCTATTCCTGGGAAGTCAGAGGTCCAGCTATCAGTTGTTCATGGCAAAAGGACCTTTTTTGCATGTGCTACCACCTTACGTTCTCCTTCCATATAAGCAAAAGTAAAACTCAGATAAAAATATGGACATTCACGTGCTGGCATGCAAGGACGATGCCTAGTATGCTTCTTGTGTCCTAAAACCATGAAATTAAGGATAAAATAAGCATGAAACAGAAAAATCCTGCGACTATTTTGTCTCTGAAAAACAAATTTTGGACAACTTTTGACATTTAAAAACATGAGAAAATATGACGCATGCAAAGCCCTAAGCCTAAGAAACAAGTGATAGAATAGAGCAAGTAGTCAGATGTAAGAGAATGTCAAGGAATTTCCATTTCAGGATTTAGAATATATTGGTGCTGTTACATTTTTTTATTAGAATCCAAGTGGAAGAGTTTATATTGATTGGATGTCGAAAAATAAGACGGCCCCTTTTGTGCTTTGCCAGGTAAGGTATACGAAGAAAAAGTATATTTGACATTGTTGACAATGGCTACCATGAAACTTACCCAAAATGTTTGAAAAGCATTCTTTAAGATCCGATTCGGGGTCATCAAGCTTCAACGTGGAATTTATTCATTGATCGGAAAAACTCGTGAAACATGAAAAATGAGTTATCTGATTGTGCAAAGCTTTGATAACTACTTCAGCATCCGATTCTAACTCCATCATGTTGAGATCATCCAGTTTGATGACCTAGGGCCTGCCCTCACGAACAGCGAAAGCCTCAGTGATCGTAGATGTTGTGCTTCCAAGCCAACTCTCCCGGATGATTCCAAGTCTCCGAATCCAAACCACTTCTGTTTTCCTCGGTGGACATAACCACATCTACATTAATCTTGACCTTCCCTTGTGCAGGTCTTTGCCAAACAGTTGGGCGGTCATTTGATCAAATACCTTGTGGTGCATAAAACTCCTCTGATTGGCTGCTGTAAACTCATGGAATTCTGGTAGTGCTTTTCGACGTACTTCATCTGTATTCCATCTCTTTGGTTTGAAAGTCCAGTCATTTCTGCCCCCCCCAAAAAAAAAAAACAAAAAAAACCACTAGCCATATGAAGTCAATCAGCTCAAGAATCTCACCTGCCCTGCTTGTTTGAGCCACCTGTCTCCACCATTGAATCACATAACTGCATTCCTCTAATTCCTCAGCAGTGAACCAAAATACCGATATTTCTAATGAAACTCCTGACAGTGAGACAAACATGACTGATTGATTCCTTCCCACTCTACACCCTTTTCAAGTAGGCATTATCTCCACTTTCTTGTCAACAATCTTACTATGTCTGGCCGTAATATCATGGAGGCCTTTCTCAGAAACGATTACTTTTTGGCTGGAGTTGTAGTACCGAAAGCTTTTTCCAAACCAACTGAACCTCTTCGTTAGCACTCGTCTCCCCTTATTGATCCTTTCTTTCTTTTGTCTTTCTTTTTTTTTTTAAAATTTTTTTTATTTTGTCTTTTATTCTGGGTTCTTTAGCCAAGTGATAAGCAGATTTTACCTTGAATGATCACCCACCTTTTGAGTAGTGCCACGGTCTTCCATCTTTCTGACTTGTCTTTTGTTCTGTTGGAGAATAATGCTAACTGAATGAATTGTTACTCCCATGATGTTGTTATCTTTATCAATTAATACTGAAAATTTCTGAACGCCACAATATTTTTATTTTTTTATTTTTTTTGCGGGGTTAGGGGGGTGGATTGAACCTTAAAAATTGTTGGATGATGTAAGCCTTGGGGTATGTCCACATTCCATAGTTATCTGCTTCTCGAAATAAATTCATGATTCAATTAAAGATTCATGAATAATAGATGTGACTCTGTGGGTGATTAAATTTTAAGATATTATCCATGATGAATCTTATGACCCATGATTTGATTCATAATTGACTTCATGCAATTCTTTAAACTACTGAATTTGAAAACTCTGATTTTTCTTCACTTTTTTTAGGTGGAAAATACCTATAAACCAACCTCTGAGAGTGGTTAATTTGATTTGTTGATTAAAGGATTTAATAGGATATATTCAGACTTGAAAGGATCTCAAACCTTTTTAATTCTTTTTTTTTTCTACTAAAAGTATATTGTAAGGATGTTTAAGGCTAAATAATGTGCATCACTAATTATCTATTGCTGAAACAAACATTCTTTAGTTTGATAAATTTCGGATTAGTTGGACTCAATAGTTGCATCATCATACTATAAAAGCCACCCTTTAAAGTGTGTTATGTTAAACTAAAGGGGTTCCCTTCCACTTTCTTTTCTTATTACAATCTATTTGAAGGTTTATCAATTTCTTTTTAAATGTCAAAAATTATATACTGTAATTTTTATATTATTTTATGGTTAGTGGGATATGATTTCACATCTCTTATTATGAAGAAAAATGTTGCTCCCCTTAGTTGACATAATCGTGACGTTACATAATAGTTATTGTACATTAAGTTTCCAGAACAATTCAATTTATTTCCTTCAATATATATGGATTGATCAAATGTTATTTTTGTATTTTATGTCATTATTGTCCAAATTGTACGATTCTTGTTTAAATCGTAAGATTCGATTCAATTCACCAAGCTTTCGATATGAGTTGGTGGTGTGATTAAGACTAGATATGAATTGAAGGTGAATCGCAAGGTGAACTGTGAATCAAAGGAGAATTGCAGAATCAAATGATTGATTTTGTTACGGTTGGATATGGCAGGTTGACCAAAAATGGGTTGGACTTGTCGGGCTCAACTTGTGTTTTTTGACCTTTTTGCTATTTTCTTTTTAAAAAAATTCATCAAATAAGGGTTACCTTGTCACTGATCTATACTTCCAAAAAACAAAAGTTTTCAAAACCTCATGTTCATTGATCGATCGCTGAAGGTGTTTTGGAACCTTGTGTTCATGGATTGATCTTTGAGGATTTCCTTCCAAATTGAACTTGTCTAATCATTGATTGAACCTCGTCGTTGATGGTTTTCGTTGAAGTGTAAAGGCTGATGAAAAACTAGATATGTCCAAAATGGCCGAGGGTATATTTGGTATGAGCGTGATGACTTTGACAAAAGAAAAAAAGCAACTGGTTGCATTTAAAACATGAGTTATAAATTTATCATTTGCATTTTAAAGTTTTAATCATGTAGTACATTGTTCTATGATATTCTATTTGTTTTATTATGTATCACTATGTTGGGAAAGTTTTGGGGAAGAGTGCAGGGAGCTTTAAAGGTTAGCTATAAGAGTGCTAGCCAGTCTTATAGTGCGACGTGATGTGAGAGAAATTGGAGAATTTTTGATCATGTGCACTTCAAGTATAATAAATTGGACCATCAAAGGTTGAATGCATTGGCTTTTGTAAGGTACAACATTCAACGAGGGTTAAGATAATTTAAGAGGCAAGAAAGGGGTGAGACATAGGATCCCATTTGTTTATCGAATATCGGATCCGATGTCGAATGGATTGCTGAGAAAGAAGATCTATGTCTAGCAGCCTGAAAATATTGAATCTGAAAAATGTGAAGAAAAGAGAAGAAAAGAGAGAAATAATGGAGAAAATGATAAAGATTAGGTTCTCTCCTAACCTTTAGTTTTTATACTCATATGCTCTAAAATACAAAAAATACCATTCAAACTTAAAAGGAATAACTAAAATCCTCGACACATGATAGGATTCTCGATTTTGGTAACTATGCCAAATTCTAATATCATTGATATCGGATCTTACCTACCAATACCATCCCTTCTCAGCTCTCTAGCCCATATTGTACTTGTTTGTGCCCATGGACTAGCCTCCTGCCTTGGCATTTGAAAGCGAAGTGTAAGGGAAGTACTTGCATTTAAATAGCTTCTTGAATTTGAGGAGCTCTTGAGATCAGTTTTCAACCATGCTGTGACTTTTTTTTCCCCCCAAATTAATTCTCCAAACTTTATTTTATCTTGCCAAAATGGCTGTATATCTGCTTTTGCTTTCTTAATGACAATGATTCTA
>JAULJZ010168586.1:0-24906 GCA_032270985.1 Heliamphora pulchella
ATTTGCTCTCCCCGTCCCGCTCCTGATTACATAAAATAAATATTTTTTAAAATATTAATATATGTATAAAATATATAATTTATAAATATAATAAGTCTAAAATATTAAAATATTGTTTTTATCTCTAATTTTTTTGTTCTATTTCTTACATTTTGTATATTTAGTTCTATTGATTTATCAATTATTATTTTTAATATTATTTATAACTCTTATTAAGATCACTCTTTTAAACATTAAAAATTATATACGAAATATTCCCGTTTCCTGTTACCCGTTACTTTTATGATATTTTCTTCTGTCTTCGCTCCGATCAAATAGGAGACGAGGATGAAAGAGCTAATTCTCGACCTTGCCCTGCCCCGTCTTTTCCCATTGCCATTCCTACGCTATGCCATGAATATTGGTAGATTTCAAGTAAATTCAGTCTTTTAAATGTGCAATTTTTCTTTGTAAAAAAATTTAGTCTTTTTAGGTGTGATTTCTTGAAAATTATCTTAGCCGGTTACTTCCTATCCTTCTTAGTGTTACATTTTTTTTATAAGTACCATGTTTGAGAGCTAATTCAATTTTTAGTGATTAAGACAAAGACTTAATTTAATTTTGTAATGAATAATTGAGATTTTTCTCTCAGTTATTTTTAATTTTAGTACTATTCTTGTTATTTAACAAATTAAAGAAGATTCTTATTTTCTCTACTCGTTTTAAAATCAAGGAACCTAAATTCACACCCCTTATTAAATTTCTTCTTCTCACATGTTTTCGCTATACCAAATATCCACCACAATATTTATAAATTTTATTATTATTTGAATAATAAAATAAAAGATCATGAGTATAAAATCTTAAGAATAGGTCCTTATATATAGAAGTCAACAGGTACTTGCACTAGCAAGACTTTGCACTATCTTCTAATTGATGTTGCACAAATCAATATACAACATTTTGTTTACAATCATAACTACATACAAAAATTTAATTTTGAAAAACGTGCATAATATAGTCCCACTTGGCAACGTTTATGTTTATTATTTTTATTTTTTTTTTAATTTTTCTCCAAATTGTAAACAAAGTTAATTTTTTTGTTTCATCGCAACGAGATAAATTAGAAAAGTAAATATTTTTAATTAAATAATAAAAAAATTTACTAAAAATAAAAATAAAACAAAATAAATCAATAAACTAATATTTCAAAACAGTTGCATTGAGATTGCAATCAGATGCTCTTTTATCAGCGTCAATCATTATCAATTTTGGTATATAAAGAGGGTATTTGTCTTCTTTAAATGTAATTGGTTAATATAGTACAGAAATTTGTTGTATTTATTATATTTTTTATAATTAATTTACTACTTTTAGCTAAGAGATCTTTACTCGCCTAATTGCAATGGGTTTGGGCTTGACCACCGACTATAATGGCGGTGTTTGAAATTAATAGCTTAAAAATTATAATTTATAATTAAGTTATGAGTATTTGATAAAAATTATAATTTGTAGTTAAAATTAAAAAAATTAGTTATAAATTATAACAGAAGTTGTTAGTAACTTGTAACTAAAATTAGTAGTATAAAGCACCAAAATAATTAAGACGTGCCACCTTGGCAATATTTTACATTTCTTTTTACAGTTATGTGCAATAATGATACGATGACTATATTTAAGTATCATATGTGTGATGTTTAAAATATATAGTGAGTCAATAAAATAATATAACCATTACACATGATATACTACATCACATAATCGTTACCAAATTTTCTCATCATAGTATTATGCATATTTGATATATATATATATCAAATGATGGTCAGTTTGGACTTTGGTCTGTGCATAATTTTTTTGAAATATTAGAAAAAATTAGGTGACATAACTGCATTGTAAATTTGATATGAAATCTAATAAAGATGTATATTAAATGCTAGATAATTTTTCAAATGAAAATAAAAAGTTTTCACACAATGAGAAGAAAATCAAACCTCCATTCAAAAAAAATCAGTTTATCACATAGATGGATCCAAGGAGGACGGATGAGAGCGGTTGCTTTTCCAAGATTTTGAAAAAACTCACTATTATAATAGTATTAATTCAAAATATTTTATAATTATATAGGTTCGCCCTTCTAAAAAAATTTTTAAAATTTAATATATGTTCTTTTAAAAATTTACAAGAATAATTCATCACTCTTAAATTAAAATCTTAGGTCTATTCCTGACCATTTATCCATAGTTTGATACACGTAAGTATATGCATGTATACAATTATGTAATGACAAAATTGTATTTATTAATTAAAAATTAAAAACTACAAATAAAAAACTATATATGATTACATTTGTATGGTTTTTCTCAACTTTTGCTTTAACTTTAAACTTAAAGTTGGATTATAACTTCTTCAACAAACACACTATTATAGTCTAACACTTCAACTGCCATCCTCGCTGCATTTGTCAGTATTTCATTATTACTTCTCAACAAACACACAATATTGACACTTCAACTGCCATCCTCGCTAACATGTTGACCAATGACCAATGTCACGCCATTTATTTTGAAAAAAACTGTTCGCTAAAGAAGTAAATTAAACAATTTATATATTTTTTTGGCTCATTTTGATGAGATAAATCAAACAAGTATAATAATTTAAGTAAACGATTAATTTTTTTATTAAATATGAAAACAAACAAAATTAATTAAATGAATAAGCTTTTTAAAAAGCTTTTAAGCTAAAAACCTTAAAAAAAGCTAATCCAAACATGGCTAAGTAGTAATATTATTCTTAATTGTTACAAGCATCAAATTTGAAATCCCAAAAAATAAAAGGGCTTCTTAGTCAAGAGTTTAAAAATACGACTTTATCTAACATTAGGTCCATAAACAAAGATTTTAATGCGTAAAGTTTAACTCATTTAAAAAGCACAATTTTTCTAAAAAATACACGGCAAACAGATAAATTTATACGTTTTCAAATTTATCTGTTTTCAAAAAATGAATAAATTTATTTGTTTGATCTGTTTGCATATCAACACAGTAATACATAAATATAAAACAAATAGATAAATTTATCTGTTCAATAGTTATATTTGTTATATTGATACAGATAATTTTATCTGTTTAAGACTTGTGTTTATTCGATTGATACAAATAAATCTATTTGTCGGTTACTGATGCTTATTTGAAATAGATAAATAAGTACAACGTGTTGAACATATAAATTTATCTGTATTCTTTATACGTGCTTTCAATAAGACAGATAAATTTATCTATGGTATTTACACGTGCTTTTAATAAGACAAATAAATTTATCTGTAGTCTTTACACGTACTTTCAATAAGATAGATAAATTTATTTGTATTCTTTATACATATTTTGAAATGTACAAATAAATTTATCTATATTCTTTATATATGCTTACAATCGAACAAATAAATTTATATCAAATGGATAAATTTATCAGTTTGATATGTAAACAAATAAATTTATATCAAACATATAAATTTAGAGAATAATATAAAAAATCTATACATAGTTGAATAATATAAGATTAAAGAAAATCATCCAGCAAGTCATTGTAATCCATAAGAGGATTATTAAGTTCCATTTAAACACTAAAAATGTGAAACACATCATCACCCCCTCCACCGCCCCATCTCTCTCGTTCTACTTCTTCCAACCGTTATGGTCCGAAGTTTAGAATCTCCTCGACTTTTTATTCTTCAACGATGCCGTCGTTAGGCATTCAACCGCAACAGCACCGAAAGCCTGCTTTTGCGATTTCAATGCGCGGCTCCACACGTAATCGTAAGTCCTCCTCCGATCTGTGTCGATTGGAATTTCTATTCCGAGATCATCCAGTCTGGTTTTAGAGAATTTTTGTTTTAAAAAATTTACACATAGTAATAGTGAATCTATCGCTGAAAAAGTTTTATGAGAATAATGATGTTATAGGCACTCTTAAAATGCACTTTCACTTTTAATATTTCAACTGTTGAATGATGGGTTTAGTATAAAATACTCTCCTTCAAACTCATTATCCAACTACTGAGATGTTGGAAGTGGCTGAAGGAGTGTATTCTTAAGAGTGTCTGTAGATTTATTCTTATGAGAACTCGTAATAGATTTTACTCGTTAAAAAATATTATACTAAATAAAAAATAATAAACACTTACAAATTAGACTATTTACTAATTTTTTAAAAATAAAAACTCATTAAAAAAACCAACCCAGCTCTATTCAGCATTTGAATAATGCTCAGCATACTACATGAGAATTATCATGCATTCCAGAAGTTATTCTATGCTCCAGAAGTATTGCACCCAAATAAATTTAAACTATATATTTGTGTAAATTTTATTATTTTTTATGTAAACTTTACACAAATATGAAGTCCAAATCTACTTAGAGCAATCCTGAGGGCATGAAATAATTTTTTCATTGCTCCAAGCATGAATATTTCATGCGCCTGATGTTGACACAAAAAACAAGGTGGCAGTGGCTTTGTGGTTAAATGGATCACCGCGGGGCATTAATCCAAAAACCGTTCGGAATTAATATATTGTTTCCAAGTGCATCCAACATTGATACTTTGCATGATGCACATGGTAATCAATTCTAATAATCCAATAACAATCTGTGGTGCATATTGTTTGGACGGAATGGAATTGTCGCAGCTTTATTACCGCAGCTTTATTCTTCTTCAACTTATTATACCTAAACCCACGATTTAATCATACATAATCAAAGACGATTTTGAGACCAATTGTAGGAGCAAACTGTCAAGATTCTAAGATTATGTCTATAATTTTAGTTAAAAAATAACTCGATGGACAAACGCCGAAACTGACTCTAGATTAAAATTTTTTAATATTAAACAATCAAAATAAAATTCGGTAATACTCTCAAAATTAATTTTAAGATTATACTTTTTGAAATCTGGTTCGATGATTTCGATTACTGTAACAATTTTTAGACAACAATCTGTCGTGATTTTTGACTTCTAGTCAAATTTTCAACACAAGCTTTCTGATATATTTTCGAATACTAAAACACGAATAAAGTATGGGATTTATTCTATCGTGATCTTTAAAACCTGTCTAATCTGATTTCTGGATTCACAAGACGTGAAAACCCTAGAACTGATTTGTAATCAACTAGCGACTAGATTTTATAACTACATATAAATAGGATACGATAAAGATCTATAGAGTAAATAAGACGTTAGTTTTTAATGCAATTATGAATTACTACCTCAATTCAAAAATAATTTCATAAAAACATAAATTATAATTCATTCTCATAAAGAATTATAATTGCACTCCCAGCCTTATTTTGAAAATCGTAGTATTCGAATTCATGTCATTAAATACTTATTTATTCTCTCTACGTTAAAATTACAGATACCCACCGATTAAATTAAATTACTAACAATTATATTTAATCAGCTTCTTTGAAAAATTTCTTAAGACCTTTTATTTAACTTATTTAATTGCGAAATTATAAAATCTACCTGCATGGTCTGACTCGAACAAAATTTTTAAACTTCCTTAAGGGGTATCATCAATCCCTCTTTTTCGAGACATGGGTTTAGTCAATAATTAATATTCACCATAAAATTAATATTACTATCCAACTCACCGGAATTATTGACCCGTAAAAGATCGCACCCTTTAATGAATCAAAATAACAAATATTAAATATACGTGAATAATAATTATTTCGAAATTAGGAGTATAAGCACCCATAACAACTATGGAGTGTGAGCCAAAACCATTATACTACAGTCGTTTCGATGATTTGTCTAATTTATTTAAAACTGTGAACCAAAATCTTATATTCTACAAGAACATTTAATCTGATCTTTTATATGTAAGTTGAACTCTACACACCAGATTAAAAATTATGTAAAATAAAATACATTCATATATCACATTAAATAAATAATGAAATGCATATATTTTACATTAAAATTCTCATAAAATAAAAAAGTTAATTTAATTAATAAATAAAATTAAATACTAAAATTAAAATTATAGTTTTTAGTGTACAACCCTAACATGAGTAACTCTTGAACGAAAAAACGGAGTTTGTTTCAAGGTTCGGGTTGTGGGTGTTGAATTTTAGAGTGTTTTTTGTCTCTGAATTATATATTCTACGGTTATATTGGATTATCTCTCGCACCCGTAGACATAGGCAGGTTCTGTTGAATCACATAAATTCTTGTGTGATTTTTCTTTGATGTGTATAGTTTTTGCTTCCATTCGCGTTTAAGGATTGATGTTCAAATCTCAACAAGTGGTATCAGAGTCAACCGTAGACGATTCAAAACCATGGTAGGTAAAAAAAGTAAGGTGTTATTTTTTATTTCGGTTCGATTAAATCAAAGAATAATAATTTTTTGGCACAAAAAGAAAAAAAAAGCTCAAGACCGAAGTTTCCAAAGCGGAACACGAAAGGTTTGTGTGCAAAATCCAGGAAAAATAGAATTTTTGATCAACATAGTTGTTTCTTTATTTTCATCAAATCAATTTTTTGATTCTAGTGCGAAAACTTTGGGATAGGTAGTGGATTTGGGTTTAATATATTGATGTTGTGACATCATTGCTGTTGGCCAGTGTTTGGGCAAGCATCTTGTCGTAGCGGAGGTTTTGAATAAAGGCCGAGTCACAGTCGACTTATGGCGCTTGGCGCTAGACACTTTAAAGAAATAAAGTTGTGTTTTCACCACTATCTGCGAGTTTTAGTGAGATGATAAACCCTTGATCCTAACTATTGGTATCAGAGCAGGTGGTCCCAAGTTCGATTCCCCATCGTGGAAGACCATGTGTCTTACGGGTAGTGCGGCAGGTGCTAGGGGGATTGCTGGCCAGGGTTTGAGCCAGCATCCTACCGTGGCGAAGGCCCAAAATAAAGGATGAGTCACAGTCAACTAGTGGCGCTTGGCGCTGGACACTTTAAGAAAATAAAGTTGCGCCTTCAGTACTACCTGCGAATTTTGGTGAAATAGTAAGCGCTTGATCCTAACAATTGATGGGTATTTATCTAGTGTGGCACCTGATTTTGAATTGACGGTTTAAATTATTTTGTTATATTGTTCGTATATATAGCAAATTAATTTAAGGAGAAGATGTATTCTAAGGTTTTTCGACATTGTGGATTTTCGGTATAGTCAGAATTTTTAAATTCTAAATGATTTGATGTGATTAGACAGATTGGCATAGATTGGGATTGATCGGGGGGATCAAATGTGATCAGAGACAATCGAGTTTGATTACGGGTGGTCAGAGGTAATCCGGAGCAATTTTGTTCAATCAATTGTGAAAGACTAATCAACAATGGATGCAGTTAGGATTTTAGTTGCAAGTGGAGTCAAGTCAGACGACGATTTTCTGATTCGACAAATAATTGGCAACCATTACATCTCGACGAATAGGTGGAGTGATGACTGACACCTCAACGAATAGGTGTGAGGCATCTCAGTGTAGAGGTGCGGGCCATGCTGGTTTGAGTGTGGCAAATTGACGACGACTATAGAATCAACATCGACACTGGTTATCTTTAGGGTAATTTGTAGAATTCAAGTCAATGTGGAGATTGTTGAGTGTATGCCTTGTATTATGTGGACTCATATAATTAGTATTTTATTTAAATGTATTTAGGCTGAGTTGAAATCATGAATTCACAAAAAGTCTAATATGTGTAGGATTTTAAAATTATATGGGAATAAGATTTTAGGGTTTCCTATAAATAGATCCTTATAACTCTAGTTGTTTGTATAGAGAGCTGAATCAAATGGGATAAAGATGTAGGGAGAGATGAAAAAATACCAGAGACACGAGAATAGTCCTTGAGCAGAAAAACGGGGTTTATTTCAGGACTCAGGTTGTGGGTGTCGAGTTTTAGGGTGTTTTTGGTCTCAAAATTGTATACTCAACGTTAATATTGAATTATCTCTAGCACTCGTGGACGTAGGCAGGTTATGTCGAATCACGTAAATTCTTATATAATTTTTCTTTGGTGTGTGCATAATTTTGCTTTCGTTTGTTTTTGGGAATTAGTGTTTAAATCCCAACAAGAAGTCTTACATTTTTTTATCTCATGCAATTACAAATAAAATTATATATACAATGAACTATATATGTAGATTGTATTTGGCTAAAGTATAATTAGAAGAAAATAATGAGTTTGATACCAACATTTAGAAATTTGTTGTATTGTACGGTCTAGTTTTGTGAAACAAACGTGCGATTTATAATTTTAGAAGACCAAAATTCTAATTTTTTGGATCTCATATAAAATAAGAAACTAAGCATCATAAGAAGATTAAATAATCTAAAATTAGGAAACATAATCTTCTAAAAGAAAAGTACCAAAAGAAAGACTAAATAATCTAATATTAGGAAACCTAATATTCTAGGAAAATAGTACTAAAAGTATTAATTTCTTAATAAAATTATTAATTCAAAAATAAAAAAAATTAATTTTTCATGGATCCAAAATTGATGCGGGCGCAATTTCGGTCGATTGCCATCTTAACAGTCAATTGCCATCATTCAGGCAGGATTTCGCGACCTCGAAGGACAATTCAGAAGAAGACACCATCATTTGGTATTACTGAAACTAATAATTTATAAATTATATTTGTAACAGAAGTTATTAATATTTAAAAATATGCTAATTTGTAACTGAAACTAATTAGTTATAGTAAAAAAAAGTAATGTTTAAAAAGTAATTTGTAACTGAAACTAGTTAGTTTTGGATTTTTTATTACACAATTTGAGTCTGAATATTCTATATGAAAAATAAAAGATACTGTTTAATTGATTAGTCATGCCCATTAAAAAAAAACTATTCATTTTTTGCTTTTAGATTTTTTTTTTGTCCTTAATAGATATTTGTCTTTTTTCGATCTTTTTACATCTTTTGATAAATATTTTTTATTTTTTTAAATCGTCTCAATAAAAGAAATTAAAAAAATATTTTTTTTATCAAAAAATGAAAAAATTCACTAAAAACAAAATTTGTTAGCTTATTTTAATTTAAAAATTACTTTTTTATCCATCTCAAGAATAAAAATAAGTGAAATAAATAAGTTAATAAGTCATTATAAAAAAAAAACAAATCTACACATAAAAATATATCCACTTAAAAAACCGAATCTAACATGAAACTTGACATATGAATGATAACTATTCAACAGTCCCGAAACATTATATGACATTTTGTGTACGTGATACTCTGATTATCTAATTATATAATAAAAAATAATTTAGATAAGACAAATAGTTGTTCACTTTTATTGAACAAATAAAAGAAAAAATAACAAGAACATAAAACTTTTTTATTTACTAAAAATTAATATCACATAAATAATATTACAGAGTAGTTTGAGATATAGGCAATAATTTTCCCACTTACTTAGAATAGGGAAAGATTTTTGGTGTTTACCCATTTGTCAGAAAGCATTTTTGAAAAGCAACTTTTCATGTAAATTGTGGTGCAAAACACGTTGTAGTGACTGAGAAGCTTTGGTGTCCCATTTGGCTGCAAACACCAAAGTAGTGAAAGTACATAAAAATATGTCATTGGTGATGTTTTTGCTTAATATTCCAAAATAATTGGGTCATGGGTTTGGACTTTGGACCGTGTTTTTTTCAGGACCGCCCACCCGGCTAGCGTTTATCATATGGGGTCGTGATTTTTTACCCGGCTCTTACTTATTATACTAACAATTGTGGGTACCTTTTTTGACAAATTTACTTTTTTTTAAAAGAAGAATTTGTCAGAAAATAAAAGTTATATTAACTCAAAATCTCTAAGGAAAGAATTGTAAAAATAAAAAAAAAATTTAAAAAAATAAAAAATCACTAAAGATGAAAATAAGTAATGCAAAATCTGGTTTATTAATCTATTGTAGCTTATGTTTATCTTTTTTAATTCTTTTGTTATTTTGATAAAAAGAGATTACCCTTTAAGATCGTTCACTTAAACAAAATCTCAGACAAATCGACGCAGGTTGTTTTTTTTTTTGTTATCTATTATTCGTTTCGTGGTGTGTTTGATTCGATTTATATACACCACCACTGTTTCTTGGAATTTCAATCCCTTCAAGTGGTATCAGAGCGTTTTCTTTGATGCTGCATATAGGTTGAATCAACTCCATGTTATCCATATCTGTTAATCTATGCATATAGGATTCGGATAGATTAGAACTGTGCTAACATTTGTTTTGTAGCGTTCTATCTCAATTTTATGGTCACGCATGTATGTATGTTTAATCGCATGAATGTGTGATGATTATTTTTTTGTTTCCACGATGTTTGAATTGTGGTAGAATCAATGTGAACTCTTTTGGAGGCATAGGATCTTGTTTAACATTCTCTCTCGTGTAGATTGAATGTAAACTCATGATATGGAGGCATATGAACCAAGTTTGTAATCTTTAACAGGCTAAAGTTGAAGATTTGGATAAATTTTTGAGGCTCTAGCGATATTATCTACGAGTTAACATTGTTTTTATATGATAAAATAACTTTAGGTGGAAGAATGGTGCAGCTAGGGTTAAAAAACGTGAAGTGTAGAAAATTTTGATCCGTCCAAACGCCCCAGTGTCTGTCCAGATGAAAAAGATTCTTTTGAAATTCGTCCGAACGAACATCACACTGTTGAAAACCATTTAAACGATAGACAACCCGTCCGGACGGATCCCTACAGAATGCAATTTTTTGGTCGAGTTTTGAGCGAGAATGTTTGCAGATTTTGACACAGATATGGGTTTTAATAGATTTTGGCACGAGATCGAACCCCGTGCCGCGCGGGCAAACAAGAATGCCTCGGGATCAAGAGGCGGCTTGGAAAATTATGTTTTTTCATATGACCATAAATCCCAGGATTATGTATTTATTTACTGTCTTATGTATGTTTATAATTGTTTATGATTTTATTGTAAATGTTTGATTCTGGACAACATGGAGAACCTGTTTAATACATGCTTGACAATGGTTTAATTTAAATGAATTTACTATTTTGAAATTGTTTATATATGTGGAATTCGAAAATAAAATTAAATTCTCAAGTTTTATTTAAAATTTATTTTTTATAAATGGATATAATTTTAAATTTTATTAGTTACACGTATAACACATAAAGATTGATTTTAACTATAATCTTTGTAACATGTAGAGGGAACCAATTTTTTAAAATGAATTCAAAGTTTTTGCTCATCATAATTAAATTTTTTTTAATTATGTGATTCTCATGTATTAAAATGACTTTCAATTCACTCACTACAATACTGAAAGAAAATAAATTAACTGGTCCTAAATATATTGACTAGAAAAGAAATCTAGATATTGTGTTACTATTGAGATTTATAAGTTTGTGCTCACATATGTATGTCCACCTAAACCTGATGATGGGGCAACCGATGAGGAAGCTCGACCTTATCAGAAGTGGTAGAAGGCGGATCAGATGGCGCGGTGTTACATTCTAACATTTATGTCAAATGTTCTACAACATCAGTATCAACCTATGCTTAGTGCCTATAATATGATGCTAAATCTTAAGGAGACGTTTGGGCATCGAGATCGTGCGGCAAGACATGTGGCCATAAGATCTCTAATGAACATAACTATGGTTGAGGGCACAAAGTTAGGGATCACGTTTTGAAGATGATAAGTCGTTTGAATAAGCTACAGATCATTTGAGCTGAAATCAATGCGAACACGCAGATCGATATTATACTTCAGTCGTTGTCTGACAGTTTTAAGCAGATCTACATTAATTATAATATGAACAAACTTGATTTTACCCTGGCAGAACTACTTAATGAACTTCAATCAGCTGAAGGTATTTTTAAGTAGCTGCTTAGTGCTTTTGTTGCTAAAAGGGGCAAAAGACAAGTAGAAGAAAAAGATTCAGTAATAGGATGGCACAAGTTCCAAGGCAATTAATGGGTCATGGACTAGTGTGAAAAAGTTAAAAAGAAAGTGTTTTCACTGCAACCAGACAGGGCACTAGAAGAAGCAATGTCTGTTGAATCTCGGCAAGATGAACAATCAAAGTAATTTTCATTCACTGGTTGTTAAAACATATTTAGCAATGTTATCTACTGATACCTGATATGTAAATATAAGAGCCATTAATCATGTCTACAATTCTTTACAGAAATTTTAGAAAGCTAGACAACCTAGTGATGAAAAAATATACCTACACATGAGCAGTTATATATAAGTAATAATACAATGGTGGCAGCAATTATAGTGAGAGATGTCACTCTCAGTTTTAGTAGAGATCAAATTTTAATTTTGAGAGATTGCCTTTATATACCTTCAATTAGAATGAATTTAATTTATGTTTCTAAATTAGTTAAAGACGAATATTTTATTTATTTTAATAACATTGTGGTATTAAGGCATTTTATCTGTTTTGGTACATTGGTAATTGATCTTTATGTTATTATTCTTGTCTCTTCTACACTACAATTGAATGAATTGAATAACGCTAATAGTTTACAATGTAAGAGAAAGGAACATTCTAAGATGAACTAAACGTATTTTTGACACTTACACTTAGGTTATATCAATCTAAAAATGATTAATAAACTTGTTAAAAATGGACTTTTGAGTTTATTGAAAGTAGAGGCACTTGCAGTTTGTAAATTCATTTTAGAGAGAAAGATTACGATGATCTTTTCGGTCAAAGGCTATAAAGCTAAAGAACCGTTAAAATTGGTTCACTCTTATTTATGTAGACATATGACTATCCGTGTTAGAAGTGATTTTAAGTATTTTATCACTTTTATTAACAATTATTTAAGGTGTTGGTACATTTATTTAATGTATAGTAAGTTTGAATACTTTGAGAAATTTAAAAAATTTAAAACGGAGAAGCATCTGGATAAATGTATCGAGATATTACGGTCTGACCGTGGTGGCGAGTATCTTTTGAGACAGTTTAGGGACTATTTATCAGTAGCAAGGGTTACATCCCAATTGTCTGCATCGGACACTCCATAACATAATAGTGTAGCAGAAATAAAGAATAAGACTCTCATAAAAATGGTAAGGTCTATAATGAGTTATTCAGAATTACCTGATTCGTTTTGAAGATTTGCATTAGAAATGACAACTTATATTTTGAACTTGATATATTCTAAATCAGTACCTTCTACTCTCACAAAACTGTGGACTGTGCGCAAATCTAGTCTACGGCATGTTCAGATTTGGGGTAGTCCAGCGCACGTGCTGAAGGAGAACATGGATAAATTGGAACATATGAAAAAAGTCTATTTCTTTGTTGGATATCCAAGGGGGACGAAATGTGGTTTATTTTATAGTCATAAGGATCAGAAGGTCATTATCAGTACCAATGCTCGATTTTTTAAAGAGGACTATGTGATGAACTACAAGCCCAGAAGTAGAATTGTTCTAGAAGATCTAAGAGGTAATACCAGTAGTACATAGAAGCACCACAGGTCTTTGATATCCCGTTGCCTCATCGTAGTGGAAGGATTATCGGAACACGTGCAGATTTTGAACCAGGTCTAGATGCTGCCATTAACATATCGATTTCACAGCCAGGGCAACATATGGATCATGGTGCACATGGTTCAAAACCAGTACAACGTGTCACTATTAGTATACAGACGCAGGTCGTGCCTAGTCGTAGTGGGGGGTTGTTCATCAACCTTATCGGTATATGTTCTTAGGAGTGTCTTTTAAATGGATCCCTAAAAAACTAGATACTGAACCCTGTAACTACACTGAAACACTCTAAGATAATGCTACAAACCTTTGGTAAATGTAGTCGTAGTGGGGGGGTTGTTCATCAACCTAATCGGTATATGTTCTTAGGAATGTCTTTTGAATGGATTCCTAAAAAACTAGATACTGAACCCTGTAACTACAATGAAGCACTCTGAGATAAAGTTACAAACCTTTGGCAAAGGGTTTTGAATTTTGAGATGAAGTCTATGTACTTTGATCAGGTTTGAGATCTTGTAAAACTACCCAAATGAATAAAATCCATCGAATAAAAGTAGATCTTTAAGAAGAAGAGAGGAGTAGATGAGAATGTAGAAACCTTCAAAGTTAGACTTGTTATAAAAGAATTCACTCAAAAAGAAGGAATCGATTATGAGGAGACCTTTTAGCTAGTAGTCATGCTTAAATTTATCTGAATTCTCTTATCCATTGTAGTTCATTTCAATTACAAAATTTGATAAATAGACGTCAAGACTGCATTTCTTAATGAGAGTCTTGACGAGTACATCTATATGATGTAACCAGATGATTTCATAGCAAAAGGGCAAGAGCACATGTTATGCAAACTTATGAGTTCAATTTATGAACTTAAGTAGGCATCTAAATCTTAGAATACTTGATTTGAATAAGCCATTGAGTGTTATGATTTTGATCAATATCTTGACGAATCTTGTATGTACAAGAAGCGTGATGGAAGTATGGTGGTATTTTTTGTACTTTACGTGGTTGATATATTACTTGTCGAAAACGATATAAGAGTGTTATCTTCGATAAATGTATGGTTATCTAGCCAATTCGATATGAAAGACTTGGCAGAATCAAGTCAAATCCTTGGGATCAAACTTTGGCAAGATTGCAAAGGATGTTGGGTTTATCATAAGAGAATTATATTGATATGGTTCTTGCTCATCTTAGCATGCAAAATTTCAAAAATAAATTTCTCCCTTTCAGGCATGAAATTTATATTCAAGAATCAGTGTCCTAAGACAGTTGTTAAGATAGAGAAGATAAAGGCAATTCTTTATGCTTCGGTAGTAGGAAGTCTCATGTATACTATACTTTACATTAGACCCGACATTTATTTTTTCATTGGCATGATTAACAGATATCAGTTTAATCCAAGGCATGAGTATTGGACTACCCTAAAATATATTAACTGAAAAGGACTAGAGGTTATATGTTGGTTTACTAGGCAGGTAGTCTAATACCCTTGGGGTATATAAACTCAAATTTTTAGTCAGATAAGGATTTCAGAAAGTCTTCTTCGAGATATGTGCTTACCTTAGGAGGTGGATCCATAAGTTGAAGAAGTATCAAGCAATCTTGCATTTCTGATTCCACCATAGAGGCAAAGTAAGTGGCAGCCTCTAAGGCAACCAATGAGGCCATTAGGCTCAGGAACTTCCTGTTAGATCTAGATATGATGCCTTTAGTACAATCGTCTATTATACTTTATTTATGACAATAGCGGTGCGATTGCATAATCGAAAAAATTAAGGACCCACAGGGAAGGAAAGCGCATGGATGGTAAATATCACATGATACGAAAGATCGTACAAAGATGTGATATTGTTGTGATCAAGATTGCATCGAAAAATAACCTTGTAGATTCTTTTACAAAGAGCTTAAAAGTTAAGCTCTTGACAGTTACGTAGAGAGCATGGAAATTAGATGCATGGCAGTATAGATTTGAGTATAAGTGAAAATTTGTTAGAGTTGTATACTAAAAATCATATTTTAAATTTTTGGTATTTGATTTTATTTTAATAAAATATATTTTTCTGTTTTAATGAAAATATGTATGAGCAATGCGTGCATTTTATTATTTATTTAATATTATGCATGAGTATCTTTTATTCTTCCTAGTAGTTAATCTGATGTGTAGAGTTCGACTTACACGTAGAAGATTAGATTAATAGTTCTTGTAGAATATAAGTTTTGATTCACAATTTAAGATGAATTTGGATACATCATCAGTAGGGTTATAACACATTATTTTAGTAGATCTGTCTTAATTACGGAAAATAGTAATAGTTTTGATTATTGTTCTGATTCATTGTGCTAATATACTTTGTGTGAATTGAACATGTCTGGGTTGAGGTAATTAATTTTATACTGACTATATAAATTAATTTATACTCCATGGTTATTATGAGTATTTATGCTTTTAATTCAGAAATAACTATCAAATACGTATATTTAATATTCGTTATTTTGATTCATTAAATTGTGAGATCTTTTACGGGTCTATGATCTTAGTGAGTTGGATAATGATATTACTTATATGGTGGATATTAATTATTGACGAAATTCAAGTTCCGAATAGGGATTGATAATACCCTCTTAAGAAAACTTATAAATTTTGATTATGTCAAACCCTGCATGTGAATTTTATAATTTAAAATATCAAATAAGTTAAGCAGAAAGTCTTAAGAAATTATAGAAGAGATCGATTAAATATAACTGTCAGTAATTTAATTTAATAGATAGATATCTATAATCTTAATGTTGGGAGCATAATTAACATTTAATAATAGGAGCTCGAAAGTTCGATTTTGAGAATAAGACTGGAAGTGCAATTATAATTATTTGGTTATATGATTTGTAATTTATATTTTTAGAAAATTGCATTTGGGTTGAAGTGAATTTTTCTAATTACATTAGAAGCTCGTATCTTATTTACTCCTTAGATCTCTGTTGTAACCTATATGTACGCCATTATAACCCTGGCTACCATATATTACATTAGATATTCTTCTATTCTCTAGGGTTTCTAAGTATTATGAAAACTAATGAAAAATGAGAAGATAGCCAGACAGGATTTGAAACACAAACGATCTAAGTCCATACTTAGTTCGTACCTCGGCATTTGAAAATACGGCAGAAGATCAAAGTCGAAGACGAGATTTTTGACTTATCGTGTTGATCTTTAGATTCAAGTTCAAGTGCTAAAACGTAATCAAAGCAGAAGGATCACGCAAGTATAATCTTTATTCCACCTTTGTAGGTGTATCGAGTTTCAGTTCTTTGGTGTTCAAAAAAGCTAGGGTTCTTTTGTACAGGTTCCGTCTGAACAGATGGATTCTGTCTGGACGAGTTTTCCATCTGTTCAGACGGATCGAGTTTTCCACCATCAATGTTTCTTATGATACCAGTCCCTTCAAGAATAATGGGTTGAAGCGAGTCGTCTAGGGGTATTTAGGGAAACAAATAGCTTTGACTTACTAAGACTGATAGATTGACCAAACGCTTTACAGAAAGTGTTCAAGACTTTCATTACGGTATCAATACCTTTTTTAGAAGCTTCAACAAAGAAAAGATGGCTAAAGGGAGGGTCATTTTGTGATGCCTTGACTCCTTTCCAATTTCCTAACTCCATATTATAACTGATAAGCAGGGAGAGCCTTTCCATATAAAGGTCAAAAAAATAGAAAAAATGGGGTCACCCTGTCTTAGACTTATGCTAGAGGAGAAGCTTAGGATTTGTTTGCATTCCAAAAACTAATTCAATCCATTTTTTGTCAAAGTTAAAGAAGTACATGGTGTCATGGAGGAAAGACCAAGAGACCTTGTCATAGGCTTTCTCAAAGTTAATTTTAAAAACAAAACTACCTTTTTTTGCCCTTTTTCCTTCTCAAGGAATGGAAGATTTCTTGGCAATTGATAATATTATCCAAGGTCTGTTTGCCAGGAACGATGTTAGATTAGAAAAAAACTAATGATCTCAACAAAGAGAGTTCAGCCTATTAACAAGGATTTTAGCAAGAATTTTATAACTCACATTATAAAGGCCAATAGGTCTGAAACTGTTTGATAATTTTCAGAGACAGTACCTTTGATACGAGAACAATAAGGGTTTGATTGACCCTTGAAGGGAAAGATTTAAAACAAAAGCAATTTTTTATAAACTCGCAAACAAAAGTCTCAATGATATTCCAAAACTTGTGGCAGAAGAAGCTTTGAATACCATCAGTAGCTGAGGCTTTGTTCCCCTTAATACCCTTAATCGCTTCCCAGATCTCCTTATCATAAGAAATGTAGGCAAGCTTGGAGATAGAGAGTTCTGAGATGCAACGATAAGGAATAGAATCCCAATCAAAGGAGATGACAAAGGAATGGGTAAAAAAAATATCCTTAAAATAATCAAGGACGAGGCTTTTTAGAGAGAGTAAATCACTAATCCAAGAATTAGTGTCACCTTTAAGGGCAATAATCTTATTTATCCTTTTACAGGTCAAAGTACTTTGATGAAAAAACTTCGTAATCCTATAACCCTCAGCAATCCAATTAGTTCTTTATTTTTGTTTCCAAAAAAATTCTCTTCATTGAGAATATAATTATAATCCAAAATGAGCTTTTTTTTTCAGAAAAAGAAGGTTATGAGAAAGTTTGTGAACTTTGGGCTTTTTAGATGCCTTCAATTCTGGTTAAGAATCTTTTTTTATTTTTGAAAATGTTGCCAAGGACTTCTCTATTCCATAGCGTAGCATGATTAGTAAGGTCTTTGATATAGTCTGAAAGAGTTGCCGAGGGCACACTCCAAGTATCCTTTACCACATTAATGAAATTCGAGTGAGTCATCCAGGCAGGTTCGAAGCGAAAGGGATGGTTGTAGGGGTTAGGTGTGTAGATGCCATTAACATAGATAAGAAGAGGGCCATGACTAGAGTATATTCTTGGGAGGTTAAAGACGACAATGTTTGGGTAAAACACATTCCAAAAATTATTATAAAGGGCGCGATCTAAGCGTTCCATAATATTAGCGAGGCCAGATCTATTATTAGTCCAAGATAGTTTAGATTCAATGCAACCAAGATCGTAGAGATTATAGTCATTCATATGATTCAAAAGACAAGGCGTTTGGGATTAGAGGTACCTCGAATATAAGTTCTACATTCAAAAGGTTTAGTGAACTAATTAAAATCACCCGCAAGCAGCCAAGGGTGGTTGATGGATCTAGCTTTATCAGTGGTGTCCATCCAAAACATCTCCCTATTGCTCGGGTTGGGGCTAGCATAAACTGCAGATAGAATGTAATCCTCAAAGTCGGGTTTCTTGATTGAAGCATGGATACATTGATCTTTGATTTCATAGGTACACACCGTAAGCTGGGTGGGATCCCAGACGATCTATATACCACCTAATCTGCCAATCGGGTCAGATATTAATATGCTGAGAATCTCAAATTGTTGAAAAAAATGGAGATTCCCGAGAAGGCCACCTTGGTTTCTAGTAGGATAAGCATGGATAGCTTATGGGACTCCACCATATCTTTAATGCAACGTTTGGAAGTTGAGTTGTCGGCACCCCAGCAATTCCATGATAGAATAATCATTTATGAGAGGGTTAGTAGGTTGGGTAGATGGAGAAAATCATCCCATTTCAATAGTTTCTTCGCTATATTGCGATCCCTCGTCGGCACGTTTTGGCTGGAGAACAAAACTTCTCGCGTTTCGACTCCGACTCTGGTTAAGGCGTGGTTGAAGATCTTCATCCTGATTTCTCTTGTCCACCATTCGATCCTTGTGATGTGAGTTTCATTGGCTTCTGGTCAAATGGAGAATGTCATTGGGTTGTTGTAGAGAGGGTGGAAAGATACAGAGGTTTCCATTTGGATTGCACGAAAGGGATGCGTGTGGAAAGCTATGACACGGTGATGGGGCTGGGTTTCCTAAAGGAGACGAGGAAGAAGCAAATGAGAACATGTTATTGGGGTTACCGAGCACAGAGAAGGGCTGCAGTTTAGGGTTCTCTAAGGGGTTGAAGCGGTTCAAGCGAGGGGATGAGAGCTTGAAAATCACTGGGATTGACAGATTTGGGCCCTTGGGAGGCCAGAGAGAAAAAGTTTGGGCCACCAGAGCGGAAAGGGGCGTAGTCTGAGTTCGCCTAAGGGGTAGGCTTGGGTGTAGAATCATCCTGGTGGGCCAACAGGAGAAAAGGGTTCTGGGTGGAGGGTTTACCACGTTTGGGAAGGCCGGGTCTTCTAGTGGTGAGCCTGTTGAGCCATTTGGAAACTAAAATCCATTCACCGAAATTCTTGGATGGCGGGGTGGGCCTCAAATCGAGTAGATCTGGTATCTCCTGACCTGCATCATTCCCTCAGCATTGCCTCAATTCTTTTTGAAGCAGTTACTATCGTGTGTGTCGCCGGCTACCATAGCTCAAGGCAACGCTCAATTCTATGCCCAATTTGACCACAATGGAAGTAGAATCTGTACAAGTGTTCGTATTCGGTGTTAAATAGTTTACCTTCAATAGCAAATTTGGGGAGAAAGGATTTTTTGAGATCCAATTCCACACACTTTGGCATATCTCCTTCTACTCGCCATGAGCGCTGTCAAATATACTTTGAGAGGTTTTCCTAGTACCTTAGCAATGGTAAAAAAAAGGATTCTTTTGTCATAGTACTCAATTGGAAGACGAGGAACCGAACCCATGCCCACGTTGTTCCTTCTATGGCCTCTTCTGGTTTGAAATTAGGCTCCAATTTTTTCACAATGAGATAATGATTAAAGATAATCCAAGGTCCATCCATGGCTACATGAGATCAATCAGCTGCCATTTGGAAATTAAATAGGAAAAATCCTAACTCTAGATCGATTATTTCAAAGTCCCCTTGAAGCAAATTTGACTTGCCTTAGAGATAAGGGTTTTGTAACCAATAGATTTTCCAAGCATTTGACAATCAGACAATCTTCCCTTTGTTTTCTAGCTTGCTTGATAAATCTCTTAGAGATAACCACAATAGGGGCTCCGTTTAAGATTTTTGCGGTTGCCGGTGTAGTTTCTCCCAGAGCTTCTTCCGTATTAGAGGGATCTCCCATTTTCTTTTCGTTGGACAATTCCTCGACATCACTATCAAATACTTTGTCTCTGATCTTTGATTGCATCAGAGCATCTCAAAAGGATTTCACCACTGGGGGCAAGAGGGGAGCAGTTTCTATCATCTCTTCATCTTGCTCAAGATTTGAAGCTTTGGGTTTAAGGTTGCTATGAACCATGAGATCCAGCTCCTCTTTAGATTGTCCCGTATTGTTGGTTGTTGCATCCCCCAAACCAGATTTGGGAAAAGTTGGCCATTGTCAATGCCCAAGTTAGAGAGAGAAGCTCTCCCCAAAATTGATTAACATGTTTTTTATGTTATTCATTAATGTCATGATAGCCATCATGGAATTTTGGCAATCTCCAATTCCAATTGAATAATAGTTTATTTACTTATTTTATTTTAATAAAAAATTATTGGTTAAATTTTTATTTTATTTTTTTGTTTTCTCCCATCTAAATGAATCAAAAAAAATTGGACTAAAATATGAAAAGGAAAACTTAAAAATTAAAACAAACCTAAAATATGAGGAAAAACACTTAAAAATAAGCCGAAATATATTAATAAGTTACATTTTATGTTGCTCAAATCTTTTTTTTCTCTTTGGATTAAAAAAATTACTTTTAAGTTTTTTTTATTAAAAAAAAATCTTAGCCAAAAAATCTAAAAATTTAAAAAAAAAAACTCAAGTATATATTTTAAAACCAATCCAGCCCGAGACCCGAAGGTATATATATATTTTATAAAAATTAAATTATTTGGTATAACAAGTAACAACATGGGCACAAGATACAATTTAATATTTTCTAAGAATATTTTTAATTCAAATATTTGTTTGGAATTGGTTGTTTTTATGTGAAGATTGTTTCATTTTTTATGTAATATTGTGTTCTTTCTTGAATAATTTAAATTGGTATTAAATAATGTGTAAAATTAGTAAGCAAATAAAATAGCGATTCTAACCCGAACCAAGTCGTGTTAATTTGGTTTAAATTAAATTGGATTGAATTAGGTTAAGTTGAATTAGTTCTAAACCATAGATGATTTAATTCTAAATCTAAATTTCTAAAACCGTCCTTAATCAGTTCAATTCTAAATTAACTCCCAAATTAACCCAGTTCGGTTCTAAATTAACTCCCAAATTAACCCAGACCCACTCATGCCCACACCCTAGATGCACCTACCTTAACAGCTTGTTTGGCTTATTTATTTATTTATTCCTAAAAAACCAATTCCAAGTTAACTTTTTGGTATAATAAAAGAGTATTCAATTTTGTTCTTTTTTTCAAAATCTACTCCCATTACAAACTTAAAAATCATTTATATGAAATGATAATAATATTTTCAACCAAAAAAATTAATTCTCTTCTCAGATAAAAAAAAAAAACTATCACCATCTCAAAAAAGTTTAAAGTCAACAAAGTGAGAATATATTAGATATTTCAAAAAAAAATAAAAGTATATTCACGTACCAAACAATCTTAAAAGTAAAATAAATAAATAGCATTATCCCAGGCAATCCAAATCTTACACTTATTCCAAAAACAAAAAACAAATAAAAAAACAAAGAACTAGAAAAAAAACAAACTTTTTAAAATTTTAATCATCCCAGAAAAGATGTCCTGAATAAATTCCCAGAAAAAGGAGTTTCCACCGTGGCCTGTCAGCTCCGGGAGCCAGATCATTTTTCGGTTGGAACTTTTTGTCACATTTGCAAATAGAAAACCCCCAGGTTGTTTGGCTTGTTCAGCTGCTTGAATCATTTGATCTTTGTTGCCTTTTACAATATCATTGCATTACAGGAACTGGTCGAGAGAGCCAGCCATATGGTCTTCACTGCATAGATGATAAATTAGAGAGTGCATTCCTTTAGATGTCTTCTACATAGGCATAGATGAGGCTTAGTTGATCCAAAATGGAGTCTTTGAGTAGGAATACCCAGCTGTTCCAATAAATCACATTCCTGACAGTTATCAATGTAATGGCAGAAATAGAAAACAACACCAAAAAGAATAACGCAAATGCACACAAAGACAAACGTTACGTGGTTCACCCAAACTTAGTATCATGTCCACAAAGTTGCAGCAATTTTACTATTTAAAAAAAAAAAAGCAATGCAAAACAAAGTTGCAAAACCATAGCCAGAAGGAATGAAATATTTATACTCAAACCGGGTCAAAAAGGAAAAAAATGGGTCCCAAAAACAATTTCCTCAAGAAGCTTCCCCAGACCCCAGACCCCGAAAGACTTGTGCATGAGTGTACCAACAGGGGTTTATTGGCCCGATCCTCCGCTCCACAAACCAAATCTCCCAAACTATAGTGCATCTAGAATGGGTCGGGTTATGGGTTGGACCGCCAGACTCGGCACACTTAACATCGATGCTATACACATATATACAGATATACATAAATACATATATGTGTGTGTGTGTGTGTGTGTGTGTGTGTGTGTCAGTTACCCTATCATTTTTCTGACAACTACTTGGGATCTTGTAGCGTATCCAGGAAGAGCACAAACTCCTGAAGGGATTGTGGATGGAACCTATATTGGTACGATCATATTCAATTGTACTCTGGGAAGATTGCTCATTGCTCATGGGTAGATGGAAAAGCAAGTGCAGCCCCAAAAATATGTGAAGAAAAGAACTGCTGCTAGTATCTGAAGTCTCATTTAGAACAAAGAGAATACAACCGATCAAATTTCCTACTATCAAAATAAATATATTGAGCTACCAAGTTTCTTCTCGTTTAAACCAGAATATCAAAATTTCCTAATTCCTACCATCAACATGGTATTATTGAACTACCAAATTTCTTCTACACAGGTTCTTAATAATTTCCCTGAAGATATGCTTGTAAAACAGTCTTCTACACAGGTTCTTAATAATTTCCCTGAAGATATGCTTGTAAAACAGTATAATAGCTTGTTCAACCTCTGGTATCCAAGAAAATCAGGCACCTAAACTTCTATGATTAATACAATATTCGGAGAGAATACGCTTGGAAAGAGAGAGAGAGAGAGAGAGAGAGAGAACCATTTGGTCACAGAGATATGGAGATTTAATATATATATATCTTGTTGTAACATCCCGAATTTTCGTAGTTATTTTGTAATAAAAATAAAAATTAATTCGTTAATTATTTAATAGTTTTACATGTTTAGAAAATATATTATAGATTGAGATTATGAATTATTTAAAATCTTGAAATTGTTTTGACAAGATAAGTAAGAATAGAGTGATAGAATTCGATAGAGAATTATTAGGAGGACAAAATTATCATAAGATACAAAAAAGAAATAAAATAAACATAAAAGATTTAGAAATAGAATAGGGCACTCGAATTAGAGTTTAAAATAATTATTTGTTGTATATATATGTGTGTGCGTATAATTTTCTTTTAATATTTGAAATTTATTTTGATAAGATAGAAAAAGATAAAGAGATAAAGTTTAAGTACCCAATAGTATGATCATACTCATATAAGAGCATGCAATTAGATTAACCAAAAATTTAGTACGGTAATAATACTTAATAGGAATCGTTAATAAATATATATATACACTTGCTTATATACATGTATAAGTATAATAAAAAAAATTATAATATTTTATATAAATATAAATTTTAGTATGAGAATTAATAATAAAAGTTATTTAATTATACAAAATTTATTATATGTAATAAAACCTTTGTAACCGCTGGATTTAAAAACTTTTAAACCGAGCATTAACGGGGCCTTCAATAGCCTCCGCTTCAGTATATATATGTGTTACCGCTTCAGGATATAGGAGGGTGAGGGTGAGGGTGAGGGTGAGGGTGAGGGTTGCTGAGGATGTGAAAGTGAGGGAGTAGAAAAAAAAAAGAAAAAAAAAAAGAGAAATTGTTAGCAATTAGAAGAAAAGAAGAAGGTCAAGAAGCGTAACACCGTCGCACCTCTCGCCGGCGCCGTACCCCTCGCCGTCGCTGCCTCCGGTGACCGTCCACGCCTACCACTACCACCACCACCACCACCACCGGCAAGCCCGTCGCCGCCCTCGCTGCCGTTCTACCGTCCTCTGACAACCACCGTTCTCTCTTGGTTTATGTCTCTCTCTGTCATCTCTCTCTCTGTCTATATATATATATATATATATATATATATCTCTCTCCCTCTTTCTCTCACAAGCCATGCCGTCACCACCCACCGACCCACACCTTTGTTGGAATCTGTGAATTTCATTGGCCATTGAAATCCAGATTTCAATAGCTTGATCAATTACAATTGAATTGGCCATTCAATTGCAATTGAAGCCTGGAAAGTAACAGCCATGAGTGGCTATTGATTTC
>JAULJZ010168595.1:6953-24903 GCA_032270985.1 Heliamphora pulchella
TGGTTACCGCTGAGGAGTCTGAACATCCTGCTATGTCCTCCTTTGATCCCGCAGCGATGTAGTATCCTGACCGGACTGTGTATCTCCCATGCATTGTGTAGTGCCAGATGATTCTATCCTCCTTACCACCCGGGCTAATGGGGATAGCACTAATCATTTCCTTCTCGGGGAAAAAAAAATTTGACTTAAAAGATTTATATTCCAGCCCTCTTTATTCCCAAGCATAAGGTCTGCAACCTTGAGATTAGGCTAATTACTTTGAAATTGGGTCCTCTAGGGATCCACCTGTCCTTCCATATTCGAATTTGTTCACCACTGCCCACATGCCACCTTATTCCCTTTTTTAGAATGTCTTGTCCCTCAATGATGCTCCTCCAGATATACGAGGAGCTTGGTCCCGCTTTCGCCTCAAGAAAGGTAGATGTGGGGAAATATTTGGCTTTGAAGAATCTTCTAACCAGAGAGGAGAGATTGTGGAGGATCCTCCATCCCTGTTTGGCTAGCATTGCCAGATTAAACCATCCTAGGTTCTTAAAACCTAGGCTCCCTTGTGTTTTGCATACACAGAGGTCATTCCACCTTCGCCAGTGAATCTTCATACCCTTCTCTGATCCTCCCCACCAATACCTGGCAATAATAGCAGTTATCTCCTCACACAACCCCAAGGGGAGCTTGAAAATGGACATAGTGTAGGTTGGAATAGCTTGGGCCACAGCTTTGATAAGAACCTCTTTTCCCACTTGTGATAGCAATTTCTCCCCCCAACCCTGAATGACAGCCCAGACCCTATCCTTGATATACCTGAAGATCTTCTTCTTGGATCTACCTATCATTGATGGCACTCCGAGATACCTGCCTTGTTCATCCACAACACTGACCCCCATTACGCCCTTGATGTCTGATACACAGATAGGTGGGGTATTTTTACTGAAGAAAATAGCTGACTTGCTGATATTTATCTGTTAGCCAGAGGCTTCTTCATAAACCTTTAAAACATCCTAAATTGCTTGTGCTTCCACTGTGTTTGCCTTACAGAATAATAGACTATCGTCGGCAAAGAGGAGATGAGAAATCCGTGGTCCATTCCTACACGTTCTGATTCCATGAATAACATCATGTGCTTCTGCCATTTTCAATAACGCTAGAGCTCTTCCGCACAGATCAGAAAGAGATACAGTGAGAGTGGGTCGCCCTGTCTTAGCCCTCGATATGACTTTATGGATGAGGAAGGTTTTCCATTCACCAAGATCTTGTAGCTTACGGTAGTAATGCATCTCATCACCAACTGAACAAAATTATCCGCAGAGCCCAGCAGCTTCATCATTGCCTCCAAAAAAGACCACTCAACCCAATCGTAGGCCTTGCTCATGTCTAGTTTCATTCCCATGATGCCCTCATTTCCAATCCTCTTATTCTTAAGATGATGGAATAGCTCGAATGCAATCATAATGTTGTCAGTGATAACCCGTTATGAGATAAAGGCACTTTGGGCTTCATGAATAACATCTGGAAGAGCCATCTTCAATTTGTTTGCAATGATTTTTGCAACTATCTTATAAATGACAATACAGAGAGATATTGGTCTAAAGTCACTTGCCTTTCTCGGACATTTGACCTTTGGTATTAACACGATGAGGGTATCATTGATAGGTTCAGTAGACGCATATGAGTTAAGAATGGAAAGGACAGCTTGTAAGACATTATCCCCTACAATAGTCTAGTACCTTTGATAAAAGCCTGCTGGTTTTCCATCTGGCCCCGGGGCTTTCAGTGGAGCCATCTGGTTGAGAGCCTTCTTCACTTCAAGCGCATCATATTGCCGAACAAGATTGTTATTCATCTGCATTGAGACTTTACTTTGCACCATCTCTACCCACTGAGTACCAATTATTGGGTTGGTGGATCTAAAGATATTGGAAAAGTAATCTGTCAAAATTTCGTGTACTGGTTGCGGATTTGTGTGCCAATCCCCGCCCCATCTTCTAAGCCCAAAAGAAGATTTCTCTTCAGTCTAGTGGATGCTTTAGCATGAAAAAAGCCAGTATTTCTATCCCCAGGTGAAGCCATTCCACTCTGCTTCGCTATTTCCACATTTCCTCCTCCCAGTGCAGCAGCTCTTCCAGTTGTCCTGTCAAAGATGCTTCTAACTCCCCATTATCCTCAGATGGGAGGTTAGTCTTCAATCTACTCATCTTTTCAGTTAGCCTCTTGATCGAGCTATGAACATGGCCAAAAGAACGTTTGTTCCATTCTACCAGGGAATTCCTAGTGTTTGCAATATGTTCTTTAATGGCCTCTAAACCATCTGCAACCACCGGCACGTGCCATGCTTGATTGATGATTTTCTCACAGTCCTCCGATCTCATCCACTTCTCAAATCTATAAAGCTTGGATCTGGTATGTCCACCTTCGGAGGGCACAACAGCCTCACAGTGAACAATAATGGGAGCATGATCTGAGCAATGACACGACAAGGTGCGAATCGAGGATTGTGGGAATAAGCTCCCCCAGCTCCCCGTTATCAGTCCTCTGTCTAGTTTGGCTCGAACCAAGTCACTCCCTCGCCGACCATTACTCCAAGTGAAAGAGCAATCAAACGGGCCAGCATCTACCAGATTGCATACCTCAGCTGCATTTCTGAACGCCTCTATTTGCCAGATTGCCCTTTCCTCCACCCCAAAGTGCTCATCCATGTTCAGAACTTCATTAAAATCCCCAATGCACAGCCATGGATACTCATAAATTTGAGCCAATTTTCTGAGGAGTTCCCATGAGTGCTTCCTCAGGGAAGTTTGGGAGTTCCCATAGAAGCCCGTAAGCCTCCATGGATTGGTTGTATTGTCTTCATTAACCACCGCATTGATGTGACCCATCGAATAAGACCTGACATTAATATCGCAATCCTTCCAGAGGAGACCCAGCCCCCCAAATAAGCCATCTCTCTCTACCCATAAAGCACTGCTCATACCCAAGCGGACCCTCGTTGTTTCCCACTTGCATTTTGGCAATTTTGTTTTCATGACACACACAATATTGGGATCTTCGGCCTTAATCAACGATTGAAGGCTACGCACTGTTTGGAGGTCCCCAAGGCCTTAATAGTTTCAGCTTAAGATTTTTATAATTCTCGGTGGGACTGAGAGTCAAC
Organism: Heliamphora pulchella; assembly: GCA_032270985.1. Classification (NCBI taxonomy): domain Eukaryota; kingdom Viridiplantae; phylum Streptophyta; class Magnoliopsida; order Ericales; family Sarraceniaceae; genus Heliamphora; species Heliamphora pulchella. The sequence goes on from JAULJZ010168595.1 coordinate 10,102, forward strand.
CACCACTGATTTTGTAAATTGAAGAACAGAGTTAGAGAGAGTAACATGCCTTGCCTTCTTTGAGTTCCCCACAGCCGAGTCTGATGGGGTATGATCAGACATAAGCACACCTCCTTTGCGTTTCTTACCTTAATCATGATCAACCGGTACAGGGAGCCCTCTCGCTGACCGTGCCAATTTCTTCCAGGAACCCGCCTTAGGTCGGCGTATACCCGAGCCCAGGTGGATGTCTTCATTATTCTGTGGAGTATAACCAGCTCCAGCCTTAAACATTACAAAAGGGGGCCCACCATCCAGACCCGGTTCAGACCTGGTTGTAGATTTTAAATGATTAGAGAAGGGCAAGACCCGTGGGCATCCATTAGTCGGACTGGGAATAGAATTGAGCAGGTCCGTTTTCATAGGCGAAAAATCCTCTCCCACATTCTCAGCCATACCTTCATTGACTTTAAACAAATACCCCGATTGACAATCTACGCCCAGTGATTCATCCTCAATCATGAGAGCACTTTCCATTTTCATAGAAGAAACAGCTGACCTATTGAGTAGGCCACCAGCTCCATCCCCATTACACGGAGACCCAACCAGGATTGATAAAGTCTGGTGCAAAGATTCAGGGTTCGAAATGGAAGACTGGGATATTTCAATATTCTGCTGGACACCCAAAATTGCGGCAGGATTGGCGCCGGGTTTGACCTGCGCCTGGCCCCCCTGATCTGTGCCAAGATTGATGGAGTTTGCCATCTCCATTTCCGGACTGATGCTGCTTTCCAAAAGTGAACCCGCGCCAGTTGACCGGCGGTGCTGAGGGATGACTGCTGTTGACGTAGGAGACGCCAGCTTGGGGTTCGGCGACAAATCTCCCCCCGGTGGAGAGAGAATCGGCGCTGTATTGCAGAAAACCAGTTGGCGGTGGTGGGTGGAACACGCCGCCAGTGCGTTGGAAGCTAGCTTCTGGTCCGCCTCCTGCAGTTGCAAGTACTAGGGGCGCGACTTCTGTGGGCGAACTGGGGTCCTCACCGGCGACATGTCCGCCACTTGCATATGCATGGGAGATAGCGCCAACGTAGGTTTTTGGATGGCCACCGGGGTACTATCCTCTGCCGGAGAGCTAGTATCCTCCTCACCGAAACTATTACCAGCCTCGCCACTGGTCTTCAATTTTGCCGGTCCCGCCATTGGTTGTGTGGTTCTAGGCTTACCGTCTTCTCCCCTATCTGACTGAGGTGTGGCTCTGAATTTAGCGAAAGAGAGACCATTGAATCGTAACCAAGGGCCGTACTAGTTTTGAGAATGGTGGTTGTTGCTTGGGATTAACAATTTAGTGTCACAGTCTCGTTCGTTGTGATCCAGCACACCACAATGATAGCAAAGAAGCAGGAGCCGCTCGTATTTGAACGATGCCCATTTAGACTCTTCATCCCCAAGAGTAAGTTTGACACCACATCGAATAGGTTGGCGCACATTCACGTTTACTCGAATTCGGAGATAAAGTCCCCACACCAGACTATTCTCACCGAACTCCATATCTTCGAATCTTTTGCATTTATCCCCGATGATTTTTCCTACATCTTTGTTCATGCATGCGAGAGGGAGTTCGTATACTCTAATCCAAAATGATGTCCTACGTGAATTGATTTCGGAGGCTTATAAACTCCCATTGTACTCCTCCAAAACTAACAAATAGTTATTAAAATTTCACGGTCTATTATTGATTAACCATTGTTTATCCACCATATGATTGAATTGAAAAAGAAACAAATTTTCTTTCAACACCGTACATGTGAATCCCCTCGGTACATTCTAAGAAGAAAGCATCGTGTTCTTTATTGCATCAAAGTTTAAAGTTCTTCTAGTCAAGGGTCTACCCACAACACATAATCTCTCTTTGTCGTCATTGGATTTTGTGAGATTTGCATCAAGTTTGATCTCATCCTCTTCGTCATGTTTGTTTTGCTAAATTTAATTAGATAGTGTAAAAGCGACAATTAATACGCAAGTCTCATATGTTTTTCTTTTTAATATTATGAGATAGTAAATGAAAGTATATATATTGTGATGTTATTTGTATTATATTTTGTTAAAGCGGAAAAAAATTTGATATGAGAGTTGGAGAAATAATATGAAAGAGAGGTGGAACAACCTATCCGTTGAATACCAAACTAAGTAGTTCACCATATGGAAATAATAGTCCTATTAGATCAACAAACCCAGAACTAGTAATCCGATAAGACAAATTCTAAAAATAAGAGTTTCATTTATTTTTTAGTTCAGTGCAAATTCTCCTAATTTGGCAAAACAAACATGGTCATATAGTATTAATAGTGAGTAAATTATTAATATTTGATTTCACGAGCATTGTATATCACATGATTTGTACAATTAGTTATTCAATAGATATATAATCTTTACTCAATTTTTGTTGCAACCAAACACCAAATTTATAGCTTCATGAGTATATAATTTAATTTCACGGTTAATCTGATCAGTCAAATATACTTTTGTAAGACAAAAAATTTCAAAACTCCTAAGTATAGTTCTTATTAGTGCGTTATAGAAAAAGTTTCACTATATACTTGAAAAAAAAAAGTTAAAATTGAAATGTATGAACCCTATTCACTCTGAATATGACTCACGTTACCTTAGATTTTGGTGAGATTTCTATAAGCACATGTATATAAGCTCGTATGTATTTATATTCCAAACAAACTTTTGGATTTTTATTTAAGGCCTCTGGTTTGTGATAAAATCTAGCCATTTGACTTGGTTTTGTTTCTTTTTTTTTAACCTTTTTTTTTTCAAATTTTTATTATTTTGAATCGTTAAAAAGTTCAGTGAAGACAAAAATATGAAAAAAAAATCTAATTTATTAGTTTATTTTTATTTTTTCAGATTTTTAAATTTTTTTTTATTTTTCTAATTCGTCTCAACGAAAGAAATTTAAAAATATATAAAAAAAACTAACCAAATGATTAGAAAATAACTAAAAATAAACAATTTAAGATAAGGGCTTGTTGGAAGTTTTCAAAAGCAGTGTTGGAAGTTTTCTACCTCAAGCCCAACTCTTTAAACATTAGGGCTTGTTGGGCTTTGGCATTATCTAAAGCTTACAAAATATTCTAACAATAGCAATATTTTTCTTAACCATGCATTCGTTTGTTCAACGTAAAATATTTTTTAATAAAATATTTATTTAATTTTTAAGATTTGATTTGATGAAACTAACGTCAAGTATTTTTTTTAGATAAAATATTTTAGTTTATAAGATTAAAATTAATTTATAAAAATATGCATAAATATCATATTTAGTGCCAATGGCAATGGCGATAAAACTGGTAAAAGCGACGGCAATGAAAGTCGTGGGGACCTGATGTTTGGTGGTGGAAGTAGCAGCGACTTGGCGATAGTGGTGGTTGTGATGACAACGATAATAGTGGCGGTGACAGTGGTACCGACAATCACAATAGTAATAGCGGTAGATTTCTTACTTAAGAATCTGTTTTTAAAAAAGTAATAAATTTATCTGGTTTCCTTTATGTTTTTCAATTAAAAAACTAATATTTTATTATCAAAACTAAGAAAATTTTTGACTTTAAATTTCTCAATTTAAATTCTAGATTTCTCAATTTTAAATTGAGAAATATCTCAACGGCTATAATTATTTCCATTTCTAAATGAGAAATAATTATTTTCATTTGCTTGAAAAATAATTAAATGTGGTTGAGAACTAAATAATTAATAGTAACTATTTTAATAGAATTAGGGATATATTATGTAGATAAAAATATAATAAAACCTAATTTTTTTTGAAAAGACATAAAACTAATTTTTTTATGATTTTTAAATATGGGATCCTCAAGGGACGTAAACAATAATTTTTAATTACTTCTATATATAATAATTTAAAATAAAATAGTATATATAATTTAATAAATAATAATTTATTATAAATTTATATGTATAAACTCACTTATTAGGATTCTCTTATAAGGACCAGCATTAATTGGTCCCCATGCCAGGCGTGACCTAGACAGACCAACATCGTAATTTGTAAGGACTTTCTTGTCATATTAAAAGGGACCCAAACTAGCACAAAAAGGAAAGCAATATTAGAAATAGGAAACATGTTACCAGGACAGTCTAGGAGGCAACCTTTTTATATTTTTAGAGAAGTTAGATACCATAACACAATTCTAGAATTTTAACCAAAATTTAAAATAGGGTGATTTTGGCTGCAACATTAATTTACAAAATTATAAGAGAATTAGTCTCATCTAATAAATTTTAATAAATTTAGTTTCAATCCAGTTTAGAATTTCAAAATTACCGTTAACTTTGTCTGAAATAAATTTTTTCCAATCCCACCGTTGATCTCTTCTGTTTTCTTCTTCGGCGCCGGTGACTCTTTCTTCTCCGGTGCCAATGCCAACGAATCCTTTTTCGATGCCGATGCAGCCACTCCTTCTTCGACGATCTCTTCATTCTTTTCTAGCACTGACCGTCTCTTTTTTTCCGACAGTTTCTCCGTCGCTGATCCCCTCCTTTTTCACCGCCAATCTCCTCTTCTTCTCCAGCAACGCCGTCGAAGGGTTATGGTTTTAGAGAAGAGAGAAGGAGAAGGAGAAGGCGATTCTTTTTTTTTTCTATTTAATTGAGAAATTTATTAGTTTAATAAAATGAGATTTAATTGGAAAAAAAACACATTTCTCATGGCATTTAACTGAGAAATTTTTTAGTTTAAGTTTTTGAAGAAATTCTCTCGAGAAAATTAAATTGTGAAATCTCTTAGTTACAAGAAAATTTTCTCAATTAGAGAGAGAGAGAGAGAGAGAGAGAAGAAATTCAGTATCCTAAACAAGCTCACAGGGGAAGGGGGAGATAGTGCAGCAATATTAACTACGAGATCTGGAATGGGGTGATGCTAGTGATGGAGGACGAGAAGGAAGAGGAGCTGCAGTGACAGCGGCAATGAGGAGGAGGAGGAGGAGCAACGGCATGGTCAAGATCCAGGATCGGTCGTCCAAATTTGGTGGTCGGCGGTGATAGAGGATGGGGAGGAGGATGAACGGCGACGACAACAAGAAGTGACAGCGATATCTAGTTGAGGCGGTGAAGAGAAGGAGGAGGAGGAGGAAGAAGATCGAGTGGTTGACAGTGGCCAGATTTGGAGTCAGCGGTTGGTTTTGATGGTGGAGTGGGCAGTGGGCAGTGGGCAGTGGGCAGTGGGTGGTAGCGTCGGAGGCTAAATCTGGTTAGAATTTAAAAATTACCGTTAACTGTATCTAAAATAAATTTTCTTCAGTCCCACCGCCGATCTCCTCTGTTTTCTTCTCTAGTGCCGGCGACTCTTTCTTCTCCGGTGCCAATGCCGACGACTCCTTTTTGGATGCTGATACAGCCACTCTTTCGGCGATCTCTTCATTCTTCTCTAGCGCTGATCTTCTCCTTCTTTTCTAGCGCTGACCTTCTTCTTCTCTAGCGATTTCTCTGTCGTCAATCTCCTCCTCCTTCACCGGAGATCTCCCCTTCTTCTCCAGCAACGTCGTCAAAAGGTTATGGTTTTAGAGAAAGGAGAAGGAGAAGGCGATTCTTTATCTTTTCCATTTAACTGAGAAATTTATCAGTTTAATGAAATGAGATTTAATTGGAAAAAAAATAGAACAAATTTCTCATAGCATTTGTTGGTGTTCAACCTAGGGATGGATCTTCACAATACTCAAGGGACCTGAAACAAATAGACAACCATTAGAGGGGGTGCCAGAGGGGAATCTGACACGACCTCTTTGACGGTTAAGTTAGGTTTCCGATAGAGTGAGCTCCAAGGTAAAGAGAAATCTGGTAAAGAGAAATCGTTACTGAATCATTCTAGAAAAAACTTACCTTCCTTATTTGTTTGAGATTCTTTTATACAATGCAAGCGACACGTGGTCAATAGGCCACGTGACGACTATTATGTCCGAATCCCGAGAGATCCTCTAAATATCTTACGTGCGGTGCCATACTCGCGGTGCCATGACTGGTGGTCGGCCACTACTGGTCAGCTACACTGGCTGATCAGTTTAGCCCAGCCCATTAGGTCATGATTCCATGCCAGGGCCTGTTTTGAAGTCATGCCCTCTATTGGGCTTGGACCCGAATGGGCCGAGTTTTGCATTTCCCCATAAGTAGTCCCCTATTCTCGGTCGTGGTTCCTTGGCCAGCGAAACCGAGTGAGAACATTTTGTAGGGGCTTCTCTGACCTAGTCCCTACTTGAGCGTCCCTTGTTATAAGTCAAGTTGCCCTCGCATAGCAAACGATTTCCAGCTGTCACGGTATACCCTCTACGAATCCCTAGCAGTGTGGCGGCGGTTCACTTATTGCAAATAATTATACTGGGTTTCTTCGTTAGACCCAACGATGGCTTTCCAGCAGTAAACCCGAGGAGTAGTCCAACTGCTTTACGCCACCTGTCAAACGCTCCGTGGCTCCTTGACATCTCAAAGGGGGTTTTTCCTAATCGTAGATCGACCACTCTCTGCGTTAATCCTCTCCGTCCACCTGTTGGCCCTACTGTTTTCCTTTGAAACAAGAGTAAAAAGGGAGGAAATCCTTCTATTCTGGCTTCGCTTCGTCTTCAACAAAAACTTTGCACGTCCTTGTTCCAACTGCTGCTATCATCTTCATGACGATTCGCACATTCGAAATCTTATTTTTTGGTAATCTCTTCTTCCCCTGCCGCGCGTTTTCAATTATTTCTTGAGTTACAATTTAACTTGTAAGACTGATTCTATCCTGAAATTGAGTCGTCTCGAACAGCCTAGGGTTTTAGCTTTCCCTTTCCCCTTCCTTGATTTATATCTAGTGGTAGAAGGTGGGTAGAGTTATCCAGTTCCTCCGAGGAGGTGGAATCTTCTTTCCTCAAAGTTAGACCCGTCGTCTCTCCTAATCATCTTCTAGCTCCGCACTTCCTCTCCCTTAGGTCCCATGGGTTTGCGAGACTTTCCTCATGGGCCTACCGTGCCCCCAACCTCTCCAAACCGTGCCCCCTTAACCTTCTATTTCAATTCCTCAGTTTCGTCTTGTTGACGAAAGCTCTTCCATGGAGGATTTGGAGGAGCATCTGGTTCTGGGGCGCTCGCGTCACGGTGGGGCCAACTCATCCCAACCCTCCGTAGTGGAAGAAGTGGCTTCCTTAGAAGCCATGACCTCTAAACACACCCAGCAAGCAGCAGTCTTTCAACATCCACACGTATAAGTGGGTCAGTTTCACGTTCCTTTCACTGCTGCTGAGGTTGCCTCTACCATTGAAGAACATGACCAAGACCATTTGCTGGTTCAATTTCAAATTTCCTTTACCACTCGCCTTCGTGTGCCTACCCCTAACGAGCGTGCTTGCTCAGATTTAGCTGGGGAGCTTTACTTTTTCGAAGGGGCTCTACAGGCAGGGCTTCGCTTCCCTCTTCCTTTCCTCACGAGAGAGATCCTTCACTTCCTAGGGATAGCCCCTAGGCAGCTAGTCCCCAATGCCTGGAGAATCTTGAATGGGAGCATGATTTTGTGGCATGTGGTCAGCGGTCGTGAAAGGTGTTTGACCCGTCAAGAGCTTCTATGGTGCTATAAATCGGTAGAGCATCTCTACGGGTATATGAACCTCCAGGTTCGGGACAAGCGGGGTTTGGTTACCGGTCTTCCTTCTTCCAACAAACATTGGAAAAGCCAATTTTTTTCGTCTCCGAGGACGGCTGGGAGTTCCAACCTTGGAAAGCTATGGATGGTGCCACCATGAGGGTGCAGCGGGTTTGGGCAGAGACTCCCAAAAACGGTTAGTGTATTTATGATTGCTATGTTTATGTTATTTTCCCATTTTTCTTGCTGAGCAGTCACTGACTTAGGTAAGGTCTGTGTCTAGGTCGCACTAGGAATCCAAAACTTTTCGATGAGGGGAAGAAGATAGTGGATGTTGCCCATACTTATGAGGATAGGAATTGGGCCACCCTAATCACCGTGGATAGCCTAAGTGAATATCTCCTTGGACCTAAATCTACCTTTGATGCCTTATCTTTATTTCGCATTGCCGAGTTGGAAGAGGGTGCAAAATTGTCAGGTGACTTATGCTACCTTGTGATCCGAACTAGGTTTTTTTGCGAATTATTCCACGTGTTTGTTGTTGTGACCAATCTTTGTGCTTTCAGGGAAGATAAGCAAGGTCGACAAAGAGGTACAAAGGAGGCTGAGAGAGTTGCGAGAGAGAAGGGATTCTGAGGGAGCCAATGGTTCGGATCTCTCTCCCTCAAAGCGACCAAGAATTTCTACCCATCGTCAGAAAGAACGAGAGACGGAGAAAGGAGTAAAAATTTCTGGTCAGTCCGTGAGTTCTCAGCCCAGCGAAACTGATCATTTAGGAAAGATCGCAGTGGCGGTGTAGTAGATGGTCCACCGAGCTCAGGCACGGAACCTCAGGCTAAGGTCCCACTACCCCATCCTACTGCTCAAGATCTTGCTGACCTTTCAGTTTTTGTGGAGGGGGTTGTCCGGATGTAGAGTCATTGAGGGTGCCATTCCACCGGCTGACCGAGAGGCAATGAAGGCTCTATCACTGAATGCTGTAGGTGATCGCTTTCACCAGGAGATGGAAAAGGTAAATAACATGATCGCCTTCATATTCCAACTACCACTATTTACTATAGACGTTAACACCTTGCCCTTCTTTGTTGTTCCTTTCTCTCTCTCCTTCCTTTTCTTTTTTTTAGGCCGTTGCTCTAGGTCACCATGCAGTCGTTCGCATGACTAAGTACCACTAGGCTTGGAAAGCCGCTAAGAGGAGGTTAGCAAATCAAGACACTGAAGGAGCAGATAGAGCCTTTAAAGCACAAGAATAACTGCGCCAAGGTTGATCTGGAAAGGCTTCAGAACATAATCACAGAGCTGAACAAGGAAAAGAAAGAGATGGCTGCTAATTTGAACGCTAAACAGTCCTCCATTATCGACATGGAATTCAAATGTCGTGAATTCAAATTTCGCAACACCAAAGGCAAAATTGGTTATATCGATGAATTCAAGAAGTTCAGGGAGTTTAAGCAGATCATTTCGCAACACATAACCTAATACACGGACTCCGTTGATGGAATATATCTTCTAGCTGAGAAATGGGATTTCGGGTTCGAGGCTTTTCAAAGGCAAGCTCAGATAGCCTTCCCTGACTAGGATTTTTCCATGATTTAGCCAGAAGAAGATAACACATCTACAGTGGTCGGCTCCCCCCAGGTCGATAACACTGCTCCTCCATCTCCTGTTGTTCCAGAATCGGCTGACCAGGCAAAAAACGGTGGTGCCCCTGATACCTAGGAGCCTTAACTTCTTGATTCCTCTTAAAAACATTTCAATATTTCTTGGTTCCATTATGCTAAAAACATTTTTACGCGTGCTTAGGGTTTCAAACATTTTATAGGTTGAATAATTTCTGTCTCCCTTCGATTGGGTGACTAGTTTAACATTTCACAGGTGGGAGAGCTTTAGCCTCTCTGTATTTGGTGGTGGATGGCTTTTTACCTTTGTTTCATTAGGCTAGCTGACACATATTTACGTTAGCCTTGTTCATTGATATTGGATCTTTACATCGTTTTGCACGTAATTCTTTTTTGTGCTATGTGTTGTATACATGTTATAATTTGTATTGATTCTTCATGCTGGTGCTGTTTATATCTTTTCTTTCGTCTGCTCGAAGTGGGTTGGATTGATCTTTAGATCTCAAAATCTGACCTTGTGCATGTCTGGAGGTTGACCGTCTCGTGGTCTACCCTTCCCTTCTAGCCTTTAGGTTCAAGCTCTCAAAGTTGTGAGATAGTCATAATATGGCTCCGAGATTGGTCATTCTTCCTGTGAGTGACCATGACTGCCAGTTTCCTGCCCTTTTAGGGTGACTAAGGTTTTTGATCACCCTCCTTAGGGGTGACTCAGTCATTCGTGCTCTAGTTGACTCATAATCTTTGCCATCCCGCGAACTGACCTTTAGGTCCAGGCTCTTCATCTTGGAAGCTGATCATCTTGTGATCTGCCTTGCCCTCTGATCCTTAGGTCCAAGCTCTTCATCTTGGAGGCCGATCATCTGGTGATCTACTTTGCCCTCTGACCCTTAGGTCTAGGCTCATCATCTTAGAGACCGATCATCTAGTGATCTGCCATGCTCTCTGACCCTTAGGTTCAGGCTCTTCATCTTGGAGGCCGATCATCTGGTGATCTGCCTTGCTCTCTAACCCTTAAGTTTAGGCTCTTCATCTTGAAGGCCGATTATTTGGTGATTTGCCTTGCTCTCTAACCCTTAGGTTCATACTCTTCATCTTAGAGGCTGATCATCTTGTGATTTGCCTTGTCCTCTGATCCTTAGATCCAGACTCTTCATCTGGGAGGCCAATCATCTAGTGATTTGCCTTGCCCTTTGACCCCTAAGTTCAGGCTCTTCATCTTAGAGGCTGATTATCTTGTGATCTGTCTTACTCTCTGACCCTTAGGTCTAGGCTCTTCATTTTGGAGGCCGATCATCTTGCAATGTTCCTTGCCCTCTGACCCTTAGGTCCAGACTCTGCATCTTGGAGGCTGATCATCTTGTGATATGCCTTGCCCTTTGATCCTTAGGTCCAGACTCTTCATCTTGGAGGCTAATCATCTGGTGATCTGCCTTGCGCTCTAACTTTTTGGTCTAGGCTCTTCATCTTGGAGGCTGATCATCTACCAGCCTAACTAGGGTCGAGCTCACAGTAGTACTAAAAACAACCAAATACAAATATAGGTCTTCGTGTGGGATTGGGTTAGATAGTAAAGGAGGTTTGGTCAAATACAATTTCAATGCCTCGAAAGCCTTTTCACACTCCTCGTTCTAGGAAAAATCCTTACGGAGAACTTTGAAGAAGGGGAGGCATTTATCTATTGCTCTAAAAATGAAACGGTTCCGAGCAGCTACCCTCCCCGCTAGTCTTTGCACTTCTTTGATAGTGCATGGGGATCGCATCTCCAAAATTGCTTTGATTTTATCAAGATTAGCCTCTATTCCCCTCTTGCTGACCAGAAAACCTAGAAACTTATCGGATGAGGCACCGAATGCACATTTGGATGGATTGAACTTCATTCCATACCTTCGTAGGATGGTGAAAACCTCTGCCAGGTCGTCTAGATGTTGATCAACCTTCCTACTCTTGACCATCATGTCGTCAACGTAAACTTCGACATTTCTGCCAATCTGATCCTTGAAAATTGAATTAACCAACCGTTGATATGTGGCCCCGACATTCTTCAAGCCAAAAGGCATAACTCTATAGTAGTACAACCCCCGCGAAGTTATGAAGGCCATTTTCTCCTAGTCAAGGGCATGCTAGAGAATTTAGTTGTACCCAGAAAATGCGTCCATGAAGCTTAAAAGCTTGTGCCCTACCATGGAATATACAAGGAGGTCAATTCGTGGAAGCAGATAACTATCATTAGGGTAAGCTTTGTTTAGATCAGTGAACTCTATGCACATCCTACATTTGCCGTTCTGTTTCTTGACCATTACCACATTGGCCAGCCAGTTGAGGTATGCTGTTTCCTTGACGAAGCCTGCGGCCTTTAGCTTGCTGACCTCTTCAAGGATAGCTTCCTCCCTTTGTTTGGAAAATACTCTCTGCTTCTGCCTTACTGGATTTTTGGTCGGGTCTACGTTCAGGCGGTGGACCAAAACTACGGGGTCCATCCCTGGCATGTCACTGTTGGACCATGCGAACACGACTTTGTTGGAGGAGAGAAATTTCTCTAGAGGTGTTCTTAGGCTGTCTGGCAATGGGGCCCCTACCTTAAGTGTTCGAAGCTGATCGTTCGGGTCTATGCATATGTCCCTTAGTTCCTCTGCTGGTTCTGTCCTCTATAGGTCTTGCTCCTCCTTTACCTCCATCTCTTCTATGCTCAAAGCTTCCTAAGAGGAATGCTCCTTGAGCAAAGTGACATAACACTCCCTAGCTGATGCCTGGTCCCCCTTGGCGTAGTTGACCCTCTGGTCCACCATGAACTTGACAATGAGGTGATATATGGATGTTACTGCTTGGAATTGATTGAGGGCTGACCTGCCCAGAAGAACGTTATAAGCGGATGGTGTATCCACCACTAGGAACGTAAGCAACTTCGAGCACTTTTCTCTGCCATCCCCTATCGTGACAGGGAGCTGGATGGACCCGAGTGGGTAGACTTTATCGCCAGCAAAACCCACCAGGGGTGAGAGCATGGGTTGGAGCTTGTCTCTTCCCACCTTCATTTGATCAAATACATTAACAAAAAGAATATCAGTGGAGCTCCCGCTATCCACCAAGACTCTGAACGATTTGATTGCTGATCAATAAGCTAATAATGAGTGGGCCATCATGAGGCTGTGGAACATTAAGAGAGTCCTGGTTAGAAAAAACGATGGCCACTTTATCTGTCTTCCTTCGCTCCTCGCAGGGATCTCGCTCTCGTGCAGGGAAAAAATCGTCTCATAATCTTTTGACATGTGTTTTTTGGGCTGATCGAGAGGTGCTCCCTCCTGTGAATCCCCCTGTGATCATCCTGATCTCCATACGGGGTGGGTTTGGTCCTTCGTCACGCTGTGGAGCACTTTCTTGTTCTGGTCTACGAGGTTTCCTTTCCCTTCTCAGGTGCTTCTAGAGTAGAAAATGATCGAGCTTTCCCTAACTGATCAGTTTTTCTATGTAGTCTTTCAAATCATGATAATCTTCCGTGTTGTGACCATGATCCTTATGAAAATGACAGTATCTGGTTTTGGAGCGCTTCGTGGGGAGGAGGGGTTTTAACTTACCAGGCCATTGAAGATTCGAATCTCTCTTAATATAGAGTAAGACCTGTTCTAGGGGAGCATTAAGGGTCGTGTAATGGTAGTACCGAGTACTGTTTGATCGCCTGGTAGTCTGATAAGATATCCTAGCCTTTGGCTAATTAGATGTCTTCTTACTTCCCCGCTAATCGGGCTCTCTTGGTCTCTTTTTCGCTTTAAGCAGTGGCTCTTGAGACTTCGAACGCCTTGCATCTACCGCATCTTTTGCATTCATGTGCTTCTGAGCCTTCATCATGAGCTCATCCATATCTCCCGGGGGAGTTTTGGACAAGGAAAAGAGAAAACAGGACGACAGGAACCCCCCAAGAAGGCTGTTAGGGCCACTTTATCATCCACTTCGTCTACTTGGAGTGCCTCATGATTGAAACGATTAACATATTCCTGGAGACTCTCCTCCTTCACCTGCTTGATATTTAGCAGGGAGGTTACTAGCTTCTGGTGTCGTTGCCCGCCGATGAAGTGACTTACGAATATCTTGCTCAGTTGAGGGAATGATTTAATAGAATTTGGCCTTAGCTTAGAGAACCAAATTCGGGTTAGACCCCTTAACGTGGTCGGGAATGTCCTACACATAACTTTCTCCAGAACAGCATGAAGATACATCATGGATTTATAAGAATCCAGATGATCCAAAGGGTCTAACGTGCCGTTAAAGAGGTTAATCTGGGGGATTTTGAATTTTTGTGGTAGGGGAGTCACCATGATTATCGGGGTAAATAGGGATCCCATTTTGTGCATCAGATCATCCAAGGTAGAGGGGTTTTTGGCCCGAATAGCCTGCATTATATCATTGATCTGGGCCTTTACTTCGCGTAGTTGCTCATTCCAAGCAGTAGAGACATCGGAATTATCCCATGCGTCTTTGACCGCATCTAGGCCTCGACACCCAAGAGGGGGAGAACTGCTAAGTTGATTTGACTCGCCACTTCCTCTGCTCCATCATCACCAAGTGGTAGATCACGAGCTACACTTACAGGATTATCGTCCCTCTGCTCCCCCTCCGGCTCCTCTTCCATCACCGCAACAGTTTAGGAGGGGTTGGGACCTCACTCTATTTCCTCACCTATTGCAAGAGTTCTCTGTTATGCTAGATCAATTGGAAGATCCCTTCAGTAAGGTTCTAGAACTGTTGTTGCATGGGATTGGGTTGGGGGAGTCGTCGTGTACCCCACGGCTGGGATCCAACAGTGCTCGACTCTGCTCCTTTACCATTGATCTCATTTGAACCATCCAATAGATAGAACACCCCAAAAAAAGAAAAACGCACAACTCCTCCGAGTTGAACCGGTTCCCAAAGAGGGCGCCAAATGTTGGTGCTCAACTTAGGGATGAATTTTCACAATACTTCAAGGACCTGAAACAAATAAACAGCCGTTAGAGGGGGTGCTGGAGAGGATTCCGACACGACCTCTTCGATGGTTAAGTTAGGTTTTTGATAGAGTGAGCTGTGGGACCCTGTACCATTTTATTTTTGATATATGTACATGATGACTGTTTTTCTTCATGTTATGTATCATCGATACATGGTTTATGTTTTGAAGTTGTAGAACAGCATATAGATGTGTTTCATGCCTTCTCGGACCTTGTTTAGGCTTGTTTGGTTGCCCTTAGAATACAAAAATCGAGACAAAAATAGTAGGCTCAAACCCTGGAGTTCAGTCGACAGGACGGCTAAGTTCAGTCGACTGAACTGGTTTTCTTGAGTTCGATCGACTGAACCAGGGGGTTCGGTCGACTGAACTGTGGCGGTTCACATTTTTCGTGGAGCTTCAGTCGACTGAAGTGGCCTCTTCAGTCGACTAAATTGCCTTTTTTCCGAGCTTATAAGTATTCCAGCCCCTAAAATATTTGGAGAAAGCTTATTTCTTCTATTCTCTCTGCCTTCTCTCTATATATTTGACCTGCCCAAGCCTAGTTTTTGACGATCAGCTTGTGGATCCCTGCTATTCACGCTGCTAGCTTCGTGTTC
>JAULJZ010168605.1:0-24899 GCA_032270985.1 Heliamphora pulchella
GCTACCAGTCTATTTATCCTTTTTAAATTAATATGACCCAAGCATAAGTGCCAAAGAAACGTTTGGTTCATTAAAGAAGCAAATTTTCTCTTATATGGTAAATTAGATGTGTTATTCATTTCAGTCAGTTGTAGTGTAGGAGAGATTGAAATAATAATATAAAAATTATTCACTAATGTACCAAAACAGATAACCCGTTTATTATCCTTAATAACCACATAATTATTAAAATAAATTAAATATCCATCGTTAGCTAATCCAGAAACAGAAACTAAGTTCCTTTTAATGGCAGGTATATAAAGACAATCTCTCAATTTTAAAATCCGATCTCTACCAAAACTGAGAGTGATATCTCCTACTGCAATTGCTGTTACCTTTGTATTATTGTCCATATGCAGGTAAATCTCCCCATCACTAAGTTGTTGAATTTCTTGAAATTCATACAATGAATTATAGACATGATTAGTGGCTCTCGTATCTACACACCAGGTACCGGTAGATAACACCGCTAAACATGTTTCCACAATCAGTGAACAGAAACTACCCTATTTGTTATGCCTTTTGAAAAATACTGGATATAGTTTTTTCAGTGCTGGGTTTGATTGCAGTAAAAACATATGCCTTTTGGCTTTTTCACATCAGTTTGTGGCCCGCTAATTACCCTGAAAATCGTGTGTCTCTATTTTTGAACCTTTTTCTTTTTCACGCCTTTCGACCCAGTCGAAGAATCTTTTTAAAAAATAAACACATTTTCTGGTATTGAAAGAATACCATTTGTAGTTAAAGTTATATCCAATTTACATTTTCAGTCAATAAAATTCCGTCCCGTTAGTTTGTTTTCTTTGAATATTAATGCGAGTGGGTTGAAAGCCATTTTAATCTCGAGAATCACATAATTAAAAAAATCGTTAATTATGATGAGCAAAATTTTGAATTTATTTTAATTTAGTTTTTTTACCATTTTAAAATTAATTCAAATTAAAATAAATTCGCTAACAGCCTGGTAACTTGAGAATAGTTTACCTCGATAGGAGGACGTGTACTATCCTTCATACGATCAGATAGGTTAATTACTTTTAATTTTACTATTTAGGCAAGTGACTCTGCCAAGTAAAATTAAATAACTAACATAGTTTTGATCTAATATATAATAGCAGTGACTCAGATGGAGAGGATACTATAATATACAGCTAAGTGTTAACCATCATCTAATTCCAAATCAATCGCTTCGCAATGAACCCTTCAGATGGAGAAATGATTCACACTAACAATTATCTAAAATTATCCATAAAGGAGGTCTGTACTGGCGATACCGCAATAAATCTGTCCGATTGAGAAGAAACCCTTACTGTCAACACGCATGGTTTAATTGCATCACCTACAAACTGATGATGGAAACCATAGAATTTATCTGTGAATAAATTCCTTCTCCCACTTAAATTTTTAAAATATTTTTGAGAGTTATAAAAATTCGTTTAATTAAAATAAGTTTATTAATTTGGAAAGTCACACGATCTAAAAGAATCAAATATTTTTCAGTGTACACGATTTTAAAGATTCTGATTTATCAAATCATATTTTCGTGTTTAAATGTGTAACAAATAAAATTTAATAAATGCACAGTTTTTCCTCCAATTTTTTTGCTAAGGTAGTGATTAAATGCATTTATTTATTTTATTTTTCGTTTCATATTTTTCGAAAAACAATAATTTATTTTGATTAAATATTTTTTTATTTAATTAATTTAAAATTCAAAATTAATTCTCACGTTTTTCTAAGATATCCGATTTAAAAAAAATCATCTTAAACATGATATTTTGTAAAAAATAAAATACCTAAAAAAAATTTATTTAATTAAAATTAATTACTTAAAAAAACTTAATTTTATTTTTCATTACAAAATATTTTAATTAAAATTAAAATTTTAAATTAATTAAATTAACAGGATAAATAAAACAGATATGCAATCATCTACGCAATTCATATATATATAAACACGATATGCATATATCCAAATTTTATGATCCAAGTGAAAAACTGAGGTATTTCAGCCTCCCTAAGAGAATCAGCTGTTTCAATCTCTGTTCGCCTTTGATTCAGTGTCCTGATTGCATCAAACTTTTCTGATACTATTTGATATATCAATATATATCACGTCAGTCTCATATATATCAGAATATATATCAAAATCAGTCTCAGGAGAGAGAAAATCACCAGCAACCACCAACCAACGCCGGCACCACCTAGTCGCCACCTTCAGGTGGCTCTTGCTGCCTCATTTGGGCTCGATTTTCAACGAGCTTTATGCAGTTAGAAAGCTCTCAAAATATGAAATTTTTTTTGTGAAAAAATCTGTTGGAAAACTGCCCAAAACACAACCGAAAAAATTGTCCGAACAATAAAAATATGCTACTGGCCGCAACAGCATTGCGTAGCTAATTTCCTGGGGCTTTTTCGACTTCTTTCCGAACTCAATTTTTGACGTACTTTATATCAAAAGAAAGCTCTCAAAAAGTATTATTTTTATGGAAAACATTTCTCAAAAATAGCCCAAAAAGCTGCTGAAAAATTTCCCGAAAGCTGCTACCGTCGGGCGCCGCCGCCGTCTGCCTGTTTGGGTTGTGATTTTGGTCTAGTTTTTTTTTTGGTTGTTGACAGTATTTTGAGGTATATTTTACTGCTATATTATGTTTTTAAAAAAACTTTCCAAAAAATAGTCACAAAAATGGGTCGAAAAATCATAAAAATTGCCGCCGAACCGCCGTCGACAAAGCTGTCGGAACCAAGCTGTTTTGGTATTTTTTTTTGCTATTTTTGACTTATTTTTTATGCAATTTTTTATACATAAATACTATAGAAAAGCTCACAAAAAAAATCTTTTAAAACCATTAAAAACTTACCGTGATCTGTGGCACGTTAAACCCGAACCACCGTTGGTGCCGCCTCCGTTCTTCATGTTCTTGGATATATTTAACCTGTTCTTAAATAACCTAAACAGATATTTTAAAAATAAAAACTATCTATTACATCGATCCTATATCCCAAAAACTCACATTCGATCTATCATGGTAAACTTCCGTGATTAAAAAAAATAATCATCATTCATACCATTCAATCAAATTTGAAAATTAAATGACGATCATAAAATCGGGATTAGAACGCTTACAAAATAAAGTTAGCAATAGTTTTTAAACTCTTTGGCCCTGATAATCGAAAATAAAAAATAAAACGGCTCTGATACCAATTGTTGGAGAAAAAACTGTCAAGATCTTTGTTTTTGCAAATAATTATCTGAAAAAAATTAACTATATGGGAAAACGCCAAAATGAGCTCCAGATAAAAACTTTTGATGACGAATGATTAAAATAAAATTCGTGCATCCGAAATTAATTTAGAAGAATACCTTTTTACCGGTCGAATCTTTAACTACGATTTGAATCCGAGTTGAAATTTCTGTCAGATTTTTTACTGTATTTCTTTATACGATTTTCGGATATAGTGTGGGCTATAATCCTTCGAGAATTTGTACCGGCAGAATCAAGACAGTTTTTGTTTTAGAAGACAAGTTATGAAGCTGGTTCAGCCTATTCGCATATATATAGGGCTATAGCATAGACCTGTGGAGTAATTATAAGTAAGACTTTCAGTGGAACACAGATACGTATCAACAGTTTCTGCAATTAAACAAACCTCACAGCGGTATCTGTAATTATAAAAAATCAGCAGCGATTTCTGTAATTTTTATAAAACTCTAAATTATAATTTACACCACTAAAGAAGTATAATTGCACTCTGACCCATAATCTCAAGACCACATAGCATTAAGCTCCTGCTATTAAATGTTTATCATTTCTCCCCACGTTAAGATTTTCGATACCCGTCAATTAAATTTAATTACTGACAATTTAATTTAATCGGCATTTTGATATTTCTTAAACCCTTTCGCTTAACTTATTTGACTGCCGGATAATTAAATCCGTCAGTAGAGTTTGGCCTGGTCAAAACTTATAAGCTTCCTTAAGGGGGTATCGTCAATTCCGATCTTTCGGGACGTGAATTCCATCAATTCCGATCTTTCGGGATGTAGATTCCGTTAATAATTAATATTTTTCATATAAATAATACCGCTATCTAACTTACTGAGAATATAGACCCATATAAGATCACATCCTATAATGAATCAAAATAACGACTATTAAATATACGCAAATCAATAATTATTTCAGAATTAAGAGAATAAGCACTATTTATAATAAACTTGGGGTGTGAATTAATTTATATAGTCAGTATAAAATTAATTATTCCAAATGTTTTGTTCAATACACACAAAATGTATTGGCACAGAGAGTCGAAACAATAGACGACGTTATTATTTATTTCTCGTAACTAAGATAGGCCTACTAAAAATCTGTTGCACAGTTGTACCGATGGTATGTCTATTTTCATTTAAACTGTGAATATAAAACTTATATTTTGCAAGAGCCTAAAATCTGATCTTCTGTGTATAAGCTGTACTCTACACACCAGATTAAATACTATACAAAATATTAGACATCCATGCATAACAAAGAAATGATATGCATACATTGCTGATAAAGATTCTCATAAAATAAAAAATTAATTGTATTAAAATAAAATTAAATACTAAAAACATGATTTTCAGTATATAAACCCTAACAGGAATAACTGTAGTACAGAGTTTTAGTAGATTTGTCTTGGTTACTGGTAAGTTGAACCAAATTTATAACTTGTCTTCGAGACTAAAGTTGACTAAGTTCTGCCGGTACGAGTTTTCGAAGGTTCGTAGTCTATACTACGTTCGAGAATCGCATGAGAGAATACAGTAGAAGGTCTGATGGGAGCTTCAACTCAGAATCAAAATCGTAGTTGAAGAATTGACCGAAAAAAGGTATTCTTCTAAATTAACTGTGGTTGCATGAGTTTTTATTTTGATCGTTCGACATCAAAAGTTTTATCTGGAGTCCGTTTTGGCGTTTTCCCATCCAGTTAGTTTTTATCGAAAATCGTTTACAAAAATAATGATCTTGGCAGTTTTATCTCCAACAATTGGTATCAGAGCTACTTTATTTTTTATTTACGATTTATTGGGGCCAACTAGTTTTAGAACTGTACTAACTTTATTTTGCAAGCGTTCTAATCCCGATTTTATGATCATCATATTTTTCTTGTCTGACTGAAGGGTTTGGATGATGATTTATTTATTTTAATTACGAGAGTTGATCATGATAGATTAAGTTTTTTTTAGATCGAATGTGAGCCTATGGGACATAAGTTTCGATATAATAGCAGTTTTTAGTTTTTAAATATCGGTTTTGAATATTTAAGAACATGTTGAATATTCAAGAACACGAAGAACATGCGACGGCACTGGGGGTAGTTTCGGGAGTTATGAGCCACAGATCGCGGTAATTTTTTCATAATTTTTTGACTTATTTTTCAGCATCTTTTTTCGCAATTTTTAGGTTTAAAAACAGTAGTAAAACATGTCTCGAAAAAACAAAAAAAATTGGATAAAAAAAATTGCCCGCCGGCAGCACCACCAGCGGCAATTTGGGGCCATTTTTCGATAGTTTTTTTTGATATTTTTGAAACTGATTTTGAGTAATTTTTTAACAAAAAATAGCAATAAAATACCACTGGAAAAAATAATCCAAAAAGTGAGAAAAAACAATGCCAAAACAGTGGAGAAAAAACAGGCGGCAGCGACAATTGGCAGGGTAGGGGCAGTTGCTTTCGAGATCTTTTGAGATTGTTTTTGAGACGTTCTTTGAAGCAACAAGTTGCTGGATATTTGAGCTATGTTTTAAAAAAGACGGGAGAAAAAATACAACCAGAAAAAGCCCAAATAGTGGGCTGAATAGGGCGGCGACGCAGGCAGTTGCGGCGGCGGCTTTCGGGTTGTTTCGATGGCCATTTTCAAGACTGTTTTTGGTCTAATTCTTTGAATGAAAAATATTAATTTTTGAGAGCTATTTTTTAGTGTAAACGGCTTCAAAAACGGAGCATCGAGGTGGCAGCACAAGGTGGTAGCGGCGGCGGCGGCATGGTGGCCGACGGTGGTGGCTTGGTCCGGGGCTATTTTGATCGACTTTTTGATGTGTTTTGATACTGATATGATATATTTATATATATCAAAGTATATCAAAGAACATCAAAGAATCCTGATACAATCAGGATACAGAAAGTTGACTCGGAACGAGATTTTTACAGCTTATCTTCAAGAGGAGACTGAAACTCTTTAGAGTTTTTTTTTTATCAGAAAATCGGGATATATACATATCTTATATACATATTCATATTATCTTCGTGGATGATGTATATTTATTTTATTTTTTTCTGTTAATTTAATTAATTCAAAAAATTTGATTTTAATTAAAATATTTTGTAAAGAATAATAAAATTAAAAAATTTTAATTAATTTTTTTAATTAAATAAATTTTTTTTAGACATTTTATTTTTTACAAAATATCACGTTTAAGATGATTTTTTTTATAAAATCGGATATCTTGAAAAAATGTGAAAATTAATTCTAAATTTTGAATTAATTAAATAAAATAAATAAATATCTTTAATCACTACCTTAGCTGAAAAGTTAAAGAAAATTTTTTACATTTATTAAATTTTATTTGTTGCTCATTGAAACACGAAAAAATAGTTTGGCAAACCGAAATCTTTGGAATCTTGTACACGAAAAGATATTTGATTCTTTCAGATCGTGTAATTTTTGAAATTAATAAATTTATTTGAATTAAACATATTTTTAAAACCCTAAAAAATATTTTTAAAATCTAAGTAGTAGAGAAAATTTATTCACAGATAAATTTAACGGTCTCCATCACTAGTTTGTAGGCGATGTAATTAAATCCTGCGTATTGGCAGTAAGGCATTTCTTTCCATCAGACAGATTTATTGCAGTATCGCCAGTACAAACCTCATTCAAAGATAATTCTGAATAATTGTTATTGTAGATCACTTCTCCATTTGAAGGATTTATTGCGAAGCGATTGATTTGGGATTAGGTGATGGTTAACACTTAACTGTATGTAATAGTATTCTCTCAATCTGAGTCACTGCTATTATATACTGGATCAAAATTATGTCAGCTATTTAATTTTACTTTGTAGGGTCAGTTGCCTAGATAGTAAAATTAATAAGAATTGACCTGTCTAGACATACAATTGATAGTAGACATCCTCCCATTGAGGCATGCTATTCACAGGATATCAGGCTGCTGGTAATTTTTTTAAAATGGTAGAGGAAACCAAATTAAAATAAATTTAAAGTTTTGTTCATCATACTTAATGGTATTTTTTAATTATGTGATTCTCAGAATTAAAATGACTTTCAACCCACTTGCTTCAATACTTAAAGAAAATAAACTTATGGAACCGAACTATGTTGACTGGAAAAAAATAAATAGACATTGTCTTAACTGCTGAGGATTACAAATTTGTGTTAACTGAGATATGTCCATTAGTACCTGATGTGGGTGTGACCGAACAGAAAACACAGGCCTATCAGAAGTGATAAAAAACTGATTCGATGGCTCGTTGTTACATTTTAGCTTCTATGTTAAATATTTTGCAGCATCAGCATCAGACTATGCGTAGTGCCTATGACATGATTATGAACTTCAAAGAAATATTTAGAGATCAAAATCGGGTTGTTAAGCAGGTGACCATGAAATCTCTAATGAATGTAAATATGGCTGAAGGCACCCCAGTTATGAATCATGTTCTGAAGATGATCAGTCTTCTGAATGAACTAGAGATCGTAGGAGCTAAAATTGACGAAAAAACCTAGGTCGATATCATACTCCAGTCACTGCCTGAAAGTTTTAAGCAATTCTACCTAAACTATACCATGAACATGCTCAACTTTTCATTGGCAGAACTTCTTAAGGAACTTCAAGGAGCCGAAGGTGTTCTTAGGAAGCCAGGTTTTGTGTATGTGGCTGAGAAATGTTCTTCCTTTAAACCAAAAGGCAAGAAGAAGTAAAAAATTTAGACACGGGGAGGCACAGGTCCAAAAGCAGTTAAGGGACTAAAAGCTAGTGTGAAGAAGTCGAGAGGCAAGTGCTATCACTAAACCAGTATGGGAATTAGAAAAAATAATATCCGATTTTTCTCAATAAGCAGAACAAATCAGGCAATTTTTGGTCACTAGTGGTTGAAATATGCTTAGCGGTATTATCTACCGGTACCTATTGTGTAGATACGGGAGCCACTAATTATGTTTACAATTCTTTGCAGCAGTTCTAGGAAACCAGGCAACTCAATAATAGAGAAATATACCTGCACATAAGCAATAATACAAGGGTGGCAGCAGTTGCAGTAGGAGATGTCATTCTCAGTTTTAGTAGAGATAGGATACTACTTTTAAAATATTATCTCTATGCACCTTTGATTAAAAGAAATTTAATTTCAGTCTCGAGTCTAATAAATGACAAGTATTCTGTTCATTTTGATGACTCTGTTGTTGTAAAAAATATATTTTATTTGTTTTGGTACATTGGTGAATGATCTGTATGTCGTATCTCCTATCTCTCCTACATTTCAAATAACTAAAATGAATAATACATCAAATTTATCATATAAGAGAAAGTTTCTTTCATTAATGAACTAAATGTTTTTTTGGTACTTATGCTTGGGTTATATTAATCTAAAAAGAATAAACAGACTGGTAGCAGATGGACCTTTGAGTTCATTGGAAGTAGATGCACTTCTAGTCTGTAATCTTGCTTAGAGGGTAAGATGATCAAGAGACTCTTTTCGGTAAAAGGCGGTAGAGCTAAAAAACCGTTGGAACTGGTTCACTCTAATGTGTGTGGTCCTATGATAATCTGAGCTAGAGGTGGTTTTGAGTATTTTTTCAGTTTCATTGATGACTACTCAAGGTATGAATATGTTTACCTGATACATCGTAAGTTTGAATGCGTTGAGAAATTCAAAAAATTCAAGATAGAGGCAGAAAAACGTCTGGGTAAAAGTATCAAATTACTATGATCCGACTATAGTGGAGAGTTACTCTTTGGAGAGTTTAGAGATTACCTGTTATCAGATGGGATTATATCCCAGTTGACTGTACTTGGCATTCTGCAGCAGAATGGTGTAGCAAAACGAAAGAATGAGGCTCTTATAGAGATGGTAAGATCCATGATGAGTTATTCAGCATTACTCGATTCATTTTGGAGACTCGCATTATAAACGGCGACTTACATTCTGAACTTGGTACCTTCTAAGTCAGTACATTCTACTCAGACAAAAT
This sequence comes from Heliamphora pulchella, assembly GCA_032270985.1. Taxonomy (NCBI): domain Eukaryota; kingdom Viridiplantae; phylum Streptophyta; class Magnoliopsida; order Ericales; family Sarraceniaceae; genus Heliamphora; species Heliamphora pulchella. The sequence goes on from JAULJZ010168605.1 coordinate 9,289, forward strand.
TGTAAACCGGGTGTAAGTCTAGTCTAAAACACATTCGAATTTGGGGGTGTCCAGCACATGTGATGAAAGGAGTGCAGGTAAGTTGAAACCGAGGACGAAAATTTGTTTCTTTGTGGGGTATCCCAAGGAAACGAAGGGTGGTATGCTTTATTATCCTAAGGATCAGAAGGTAATTGTTAGCACCAATGCCCAATTCTTAGAAGAGAATTAATTATAGACCATAGGCCCAAAAGCAATATTGTTCTAGAAGAAATGAGAAGAAATACCAGTAGAACGGAAGAGGAACCACAAGTCGCTGATATCCCATTATTTCGTCGTAGTGGGAGAATTATTGGGACTGGTGCAAATCATGATCAGGGTGCTGATGCACAGGGTTCAAATTCTACACAGCGTGTTACTACTAGTACGCAGACACATGTAGTGCCTCATCGTAGTGAGAGGGTCGTTCATTAACCTGATCGGTATATGTTCTTGTGAGAGTCTTGTAACAAGATTCCGACAGAACTGGATATCAAACCCCATAACTACAATGAAATACTTCAGGATAAAGGTGCAGATTTTTGACAAAAGGCTATAAATTCTGAGATATAATATATGTATTCCAGTCAAGTCTGAAAACTTGTAGAACCACCCGAATGGATAAAATTCATTAAATGCAAGTGTATTTACAAGAGGAAGAGAGGAGTAGATAAGAAAGTTGAAACCTTCAAAGCTAGGCTTATTGCAAAAGGGTACACTCAGAAAGAAGGGAATGATTATGAGGAAACCTTCTCATCGGTAGCCATGCTTAAGTCTATCCGGATTCTCTTATCTATTGCTGCTCATTTCGATTACAAAATTTGGCAAATAGAAGTCAAGACAGCTTTTCTTAACGAAAATCTTGATGAGTATATCTATATTGTACAACCAGACGAATTAATTACGAAGGATCAAGAGCACATGTTGTGTAAGCTTAAGAGATCTATTTATGGACTTAAGCAGGCATCGAGGTTTTGGATTACTCGATTTGATCAAGCCATAAAGGTTTATGATTTTGATCAGAGTTCAGATGAGTCTTGTGTGTATAAGAAGCGTGACAGAAGCGTGTTGATCTTCCTAGTACTTTATGTAGACGATATCTTGCTCATCGAAAGCGATGTGAGAGCATTATCTATTATAAAAGTATGGTTATTTGGGCAGTTCGAAATGAAGAACTTGGGAAAAGCCAATCACATCCTTGAGATCAAACTTGTGCGAGATCAGAAACAAAGGATGTTGGGCTTATTACAAGCAAAATATATCACTGATATCCTTACTCGTTTTAGCATACATGATTTCAAGAAAAGATTTTTCTCTTTCAGGCATAGAATCACTCTATTTAAGAATCAGTGTCTTAAGACACCTGATGAGATAGAGAAGATGAAGGCGGTTCCTTATTATTCGACAGTAAAAAGCCTCATGTATGCTATGCTTTGTACTAGATACGACATCTGCTTTGCCGTTGGCATGGTTAGTAGATATCAGTTTAACCAAGACAGAAGCATTGAACTGCGGTAAAGAATATATAATCAAGGACCTGAAATGGACTACGAATTATATGTTGGTTTACTAGGCAGATAGTCTAGTACCTTTTGGGTACACAAACTCAGATTTTTAGTCTGACAAGGATTCCCGTAAGTCTACCTTAGGATATGTGTTATCTTAAGAGGTGGAGCTATAAGTTGGAGGAGTATCAAGCAGTCCTGCATTGTTGATTCCACCATGGAAGCCGAGTACATGGCAGCTTCTAAAGCAGCCAAGGAGGCCGTTTGGCTCAGGAACTTCCTGTTGGATCTAGATGTGGTACCTTCAGTTCAGTGGGCTATTACACTTTATTGTGATAATAGCAGAGCGGTTGCAAACTCGAAGGAACCGTGCGTTCATAAGAAAAGAAAGCACATTAAGCGAAAGTATCACATGATACAAGAAATTATACAAAAGGGTGATGTTGCTATGACCAAGATTGCATCAAGAGACAATTTTGCTGATCCTTTTACAAAGAGCTTACCGGCTAACACTTTTGATAGTCATGTAGAGGGCATGAGAGTTAGATGTATGACAATATAGTTTTGAGTATAAATTGGAGATTGTTAGGGTTGTATGCTGAAAGCCATGGTTTTAGTGTTTAATTTTATTTTTTAATAAAATTAATTTTTTATTTTATAAAAATCTTAATGAGCAATGTATGCAATATCATTTCTTTAATGTTATGCATGGATATCTTTTATTCTGTACAATATTTAATCTGGTGTGTTGAGTATGGCTTATACACAGAAGATCAAATTTTAGGTTCTTGCAGAATATAAGTTATTTGTTCATAATTTAGATAAAAATAGATATACCATCGGTATGACTGTAGTATAGAGTTTTAGTAGGCCTGTCTTGATTACAAGAAACAGATAATAGCGTTGTCTATTGTTCCGACTCTCAGTGCTAGTACACTTTGTGTGTACTGAACGGGACATGCTGGGGTAATTAATTTTATACTGACTATATAAATTAATTAACACCCAAGGTTTTTATGAATAGTATTTATGTTCTTAATCCTGAAATAATTATTGATTTGTGTATATTTAATATTCGTTATTTTAATTTATTAGATGGTGCGATCTTATATGAGTCTATATTCCCGGTGAGTTGAATAGCGGTATTAATTATATGGTGAATATTAATTATTGACGGAATCCATGTCTCGAAAGATCGGGATTGACGATACCCCCTTAAGGAAGATTATAAGTTTTGATTAGGCCAAACCCTATAGGTGAATTTGATTATTCGACGGTTAAATAAGTTAAGCAGAAGGATTTAAGAAATTTTAAGATGCCGATTAAATTAAATTATCAACAATTAGATTTAATTAGCGGGTATCGAAAATCTTAACGTGGGGAGATGAGTTAAGCATTTAATAATAGGAGCTCAATGCAAGAAGGTCTTGAGATTATGACTTAGAGTGCAATTATAGTTCTTTAGTGGTGTGAACTGTAATTTAGTATTTTATGAATATTACAAAAATTGCTGCAAGATTTTCATAATTACAGATAGTGCTGTGAGGTTTGCTTAATTGCGAAAACTGCTGGATGGGTATTTATCTTCAAGACTAAAGTTGACTAGGTTCTGTAGGTACGAGTTCTCGAAGGTTCGTAACTCATACTACGCTCGAGAATCGCATAAATGAATACAGTAGAAGATCTGACGGAAGCTTCAACTCATAATCAAAATCGTAGTTGAAGAATCGATCGAAAAAAGGTATTCTTCTAAATTAACTGTAGTTACACAAGTTTTTATTTTGAACATTCGACCTGAAAAGTTTTATCAGAAGCCCGTTTCGATATTTGCCTATCCAATTAATTTTTATCGAAAATCGTTTATAAAAATAATGGTCTTGGCAGTTTTGCCTCCAACATTGACACCACAGAATTCTGAGTCGACACAAAGGTTCCTTTCGAAAATAAGGATTTTGGGTCGACACCTAAATGAAGATAAGTCGACTCCAAAACTCCCGAGGCTAATTCAGATTTCCAGAGTCGACACCAAATCTAAGATGGGTCGATGCCGTTTTTCTTGTAGCTGATCTGACATAAAGGGTTGACACCAAAACGTATTTGGGTCGACAACAAATTTTCAGTAACTAAGTCTCTCATCAGAGTCAATGCCATGCCATGAGCAGAATATGAAGCCTTGAGTCGACACCAACTCTGATATGAGTTAACACCAAGGTCCCACTTGAAAAACTGAAGAAATGTTTAAGGTCGACACCAAATGTTTCATGAGTCGACACCAAATATTCCATGAGTCGACACCAATGTGTGGATGAGAAAAATACAGAAATAAGACCGACACCAATGAAGATATGAGTTGACACGATTACTCAAAGAACCAAGCCCTAGATATTTTGTATCGACACCAAAGGACTTTGTGTTGACATCTACGACGAAATTCAAATATCGCACTGGTTCCAACGGTAACTATTTAGAGCATTTATTACCTCCACCAATGACCATTTACTTTAATAAGCTATATAAGGAGTTAATTTTCAGAGTTTCAAATTTTTGGACACTGTTCTATTACTTGTATTGAAAGCTCATGTTCTTCAAAGAAGCATTTACTGCTCATAACTCCTCTAGTCAATTCTCACACTCTCTTACTCATTTATTTTCAATCATTTGTAAGGAGTGTTAGTGAATCTTTGATTCTTTTACATTTATTGTAAAAGATGGTGAGTCACCCTTGATCCTTTAAAAGAGTGTGTAAACTTTTTAAATAAGAGCTTAAGAGAGTGCAGAAAAAATAGGAGATTATTTTGTAGAAACTTCTTGAGGATGTAAGGACTTTTTAATACGCCTGTAAAGCATTCGATCATAGTGCAAATTCTTAAGGGGAGTCTTGAGAAGTAAATGTAGGCTTGGAAGAAGTCGAGCCACTATAACTCTTGGTGTCTGGTTCTATTTTCTCTCTCTAACCTCTTTAATTTTTCTACCATTATATTACCTACTATATTGGCATGTGAAATTAAAAGGCTTTATAAAAGATTTTTAAAATTGTTATTTTTATTTTTAAAATCCAATTCACCCCCTCTTAGGTTGCCTAGAACTAACAGAAAAGATGACCGAGGTGGCTGCACTTGCTGAGTCCGAACTGCTGGGATCAAAGTCCCTCCTGAATTTGAGCAGATAGCTCATGCATCCGCTAAATATGTGGGTACCGCCGTGCAAACCACAGAGGAGTTTCTGGTGGCAACTTAGGTTTCCCTGCTCTTTTTCTTCTTTTTAACTCTCTATAAGGCCTGAAGTCCTTTGTTTTTTTTTGGCGTAATACCCCTTGGGGCTTTTGCTGTACTTCTAGCCTTTTTAATTAATGAAGATCAACTTTTCTGTTTCTCCGAACTGAGTATTTTTTGCTTTTTAAATTTTGGTACTTAAAACTTATAAGTTTAGCACAATCGTATAAAGTTAGCTATTTTAGGCTTTACCCTTCTGAGCATGGGGTGTGAACCTTCATGTTTGGGGTTTTTAAGTTCGAATAGACCTCAAACTTTTAAACTTTCCTTAGCTTAGTTTTTTCTTCTTCTAAGTATGGGATTAAGATTTCCATACTTGGGGGTTCATTAGTTTGGGTAAAAACTTTGAACTTTTAAGCTTTTCTTAGGTTAATTTTTTCTTCTAAGTTTGAGATTAAAACTTCCATACTTAGGGTTTCATTAGTTCGGGTAAAAACTTCGAGCTTTTAAGCTTTTCTTAGCTTAGTTTTTTCTTCTAAGTATATGATTAGAACTTCTAAACTTAGGGGTTCATTAGTTCGGGTAAAAACATCGGGCTTTTAAGCTTTTCTTTGCTTAGTTTTTTCTTTTTAGTATGGGATTAGAACTTCCATACTTAGGGGTTCATTAGTTCTGGTAAAAACTTCAAACTTTATAATTTCAACTTATTGGGGTGTAAATCTTCCCCAGTTTAGTGTTCCTTAGTTCGAACTGGCCATGCATCGAACTAGTTTAGGTTTTACTAACAAGGGTTTTCTCTTCCAAACTTGGGTTTATACTTCTAGGTTTATGTGTTATGTTCGGTTGTTCGGGTAAACTTCAAACTTTGGAACTGAGAATTTGAATTGTTAACTTAGATGTTGTAGGGATTGCCCCACAAGTTTTTCATTTGAACAAGATAGTTCTGGAACAACTAGTTTTTGAATTTTGCACATTTATTCTATCAATAAATGAACTTGCCGAACAACGGTGTTTTATTTATAAACTAAAAATTGATTTACTTAAAACTTTAAAAGTAAAATTTACGTAAGTTGCTGGCATTCCATGGCCTAGGGATGGCTTTGCCATCCATATCTTCCAGATTGTAGGGTCCCATCCCTGCCATGGAGGTGACCTTGTAAGGCTCTTCCTAGTTCGGCCCAAGCTTTCCATGAACTGGATTCTTTATATAGCCAAGGACCATTCTGATGACTAGATCACCCTTACCGAAATTGCAGTGTTTGACCCTTGGGGATGAACTGGGGTGGTGTAGTGCACTCGGATGCCCAACTACTCACAAAGCTCCATATATTTTTTGTTGTTGAATTGCCTCCCATTGTCGCTTATGATGGCCCTCGGTACTCTAAACCTGCAAATGATGGACTTCCACGCAAAGCATACCGTGTTGGCTTTGGTTATCTTGGCTAACGGCCCGGCTTCCACCCACTTGGTGAAGTAGTCAATGGCCACTATAGCAAATTTGGTATGTCCTTTCCCGAGCGGGAATGGACCGACCAAGTCTATCCTCTATTAGGTGAACAGCCGAGGGGATGTGTCACAGTCATTTTTGTAGGGACTATCTCGGCATGTTTACGAACCTTTGCCACTTATCGCATTCCTTCACTAAGGTAGAGGCATCCCAAGCCACGGTTGGCTAGTAATATCCTGCCTTTAGTGCTTTATGCGCCAACGCTCGTGCCCCTCCATGGTTGCTGCACGCTCCTTCATGGATTTCCCTTAGGACATAGTCTCCTTCGTCTTCTGTAAAGCATCTGAGGTATAGGAGTGACAGGCCTCTCTTTTAAAGCTGCCTGTCTAGAATAGTATATCGGCTAGCTGTGTGGCGTAGCTTTCTTGCATCGCTCTGGACAATCAGACAGACGCCATCTCTGAGATATGCAGCAATTGGTTCCATCCAGGTTGCAGTACTCGGTCCCCTACTTGTAGTACCACATCTTCCTCCCACTCTAAGCCTAACTCGGCTAGGTATTATAGAGGAGCACTATGGTCTAGTTCATCTTCTGAGGATGAGGCGCCTTTGGCCAGGTTATCTACCCAGTGGTCCTTTTCTCTCAGTACCTGTGCGATTGAGAAGTACTCGAAGCCTCGATTTATCCTCTGAGCTACTTCTTGGTAGGCTGCCATCCTATCCTCTCTTGCTTCGAACTCACCCTAAATCTGACCAACCACTAGCTAAGAGTCACTGTAGATCTTTACCTACTCGGCTCCTACTCCTTGGGTTAGTCTCATTCCAGTGATGAATGCTTCATAGTCAGCCTCGTTGTAGATGGTTTTGAAGCAAAAATAAAGTGAGCATTCCATCATATCTTCTTAGGGAGATATGAGGATGATTCTAGCTCTACTCACATCTGTATTGGTCGACCCATCCACATACACTTGCCAGACTCGTTCTGCATCAAACTTCTTGAACTCGATAGGCATGGGGAGACTTATTGCTTCCATGCTTAGTGGATCTACTTCTGTTTTGAATTCTGCTACGAAGTTGGCGATGACCTGTCCCTTTATGGCCTCTTGGCGTTGGTATTTGATGTCAAATTATCCCATTTCAAGAGACCATTTTGCCAATCGTCTTGAGAGATCGGTTTCTACATGATCTGTCACAGAGGCTGGTCAGTTAGCATGACTACAATATGGGCTTGGAAATAGCGCGTAGCTTCCTTACCAAGACGACCAGTGCTAAGGCTAGCTTTTTCAATCCCAGGTACCTGGATTTAGCCCCTCGGTATGCTCTACTGATGTAGTAACCGACCTATAAACTCCTTTTTGATCTTCTCTGACCAGAGCAGCACTCATTATTGATGCAGACACGATAAGATACAGGAACAACTCTTCACCCGAATTGGTTCAGGATAACGGAGGGAGTGAGGATAAGTATCCCTTAGGCTCCTCGAATGCCCTTCCACATTCTTCTGATCACTTGAAAGCCTTTCTTAAAATTTTGAAGAATGGGAGGCATTGGTCGGTCTTTTGAAACGAATCGGTTAAGTGCTGCTATTCTATCAGCGAGTCTCTGCACTTCCTTTGTATTTCGTGGGGGGTGCATCTCCTGGATCGCATCACCTTAATCTTTTCTGGAAGGTATGCATGCCCCAAGAGCAACTCCATACCTCTCTAACTCTCTATGAAGCCAAGGAACATTCCCCCAGAGATAATGAAGGCACATTTGGCTAGGTTCAGCCTCATGTCGTACTTTTTTAGTACTTGGAAGGTCTCCTCTAGGTCGGCCAAATGATCTCTAGCCTTTCTACTTTTGGTCAGCATATCATCCACGTAGACTTCTATATTTCTCCCAACCTGTTCGTTGAACATGAGGTTCACTAGACGTTGGTAAGTTACCCCTGCATTTTTGAGACCGAAAAGCATGATACTGTAGCAATAGAGTCCCTGATCAGTGAGAAAGGACGTCTTCTCTCGGTTGCCCTAGTACATCTTGATCATCGTACCCCGAGAAGGCATCCATGAAGCTAAGTTGTTCATGCCCTGCCGTGGAGTCCACCAACTGGTCGATTCTAGGTAAAAGATAGTTGTCCTTGGGGCAAGCTTTATTCAAATCGGTGAAATCCACACACATTCTCCATTTACCATTGTGCTTTTTCACTAGAATAACGTTTGCTAGCCAGTCTGGATACTGTACCTCTTTGATAAATCCTACTTCTAGCAACTTCTTGACTTCTACTAAGATTATTTCGTTTCTTTCTTTATCGAAGGTTCTCAGCCTCTGCTTAACTGGTCGATAGTTTGGGTTTACATTAAGTTTGTGCTCTATGACTTTTGCCCGTCTGTTTGGCATATCCTCGTATGTCCAGGTGAACACCTTTTGATGTTACCTTAGGAACTCCATCAACTGCTGTTGCTCAATCACGGGTAGGAGGCTGCTAACGAATACCATCTAATCTGGTCGATTGGCGTTGAGAGGGAGCCTGAGGAGCTTCTCCGCCGATTCAGGTCTCTCCCCCTTATTCGTTTCTCGAGATTCCAATGTCTCAATGGCTAGTGATTCTTTGCCCTTCGGTCCCTTGAGAGAGGTGGCATAGCATTCCCTTGTGGTGATCTGAACGGCCTTGAGAGTGGTGGCATAGCATTCCCTTGCGGTGATTTGATCGGCCTTGAGTTGTCCGACCCCATGCGGGGTCGGGAACATCATGGTCAGGCTAAATGTGGATGTAATTGCCCTGAAGAGGGTTATTCTTTCAAGTATGGCCTTGTATGCCGAGGGGTAGTTGACCACCAAAAACGTGACTTATCGAGTGGACTAATTTGGACTGACCCCCATGGTCAGGGAAAGCTCGATCGCTCCTAAGCTCGATCGCTCCTAATAGTTGGACTCATTCTCCGATAAATCCTACCAGCGGAGATCTGACTTGGATCAATTGGTTTCTGGCAATGTTCAGCTGCTTGAAAGTTTTTAAGAACAGAATGTCCGCCGAGCTCCTGTTAGAGGATAACTGCCAAAATCCATTGATTATGAACATGATTCAAGACAAAAATAAACTAAACGGACAAATGCTAAAATCAACTCAAAATCAAAACTTTTTAATGTCAAATGATAAAAAGAAACCCAGTATATACTCTCAAAGTTAGATTAGAGTTACACTTTTCAAAATCTGGTAGGATTAATTTTGGTTGTTGCAATAATTTTTAAGCTAGAAACTGTTGCGGTTGTAGACTTCAAGTTGAAACTCCAAATCCAGGCCTTCTGTTGTATTCCTGAATGCTAGAACGCTTCTGTAGTGTGGGCTACCTTGAACGTGTTCTTCACAACTTTCTGTAGCCACCAAGGGAATACGTGAAAATTCTAGTTGTATATGACGTGTATGTCTGGCTAAGGCTGCAAAACAACATATAAATAGGTTACAGTAGAGACCTATAGAGTAAATATGACTTGGGCTCCCAATATAATTATGAAAATCCACCTCAATCCAAAATTAATTTCATAAAAATATTAATTATAATTCATTCCACTTAAGAATTATAATTGCACTCCCATCCATATTTTCGTAACCGAATATTCGTGCTCCTGTTATTAAATACTTATTTATTCTCCCAACGTTAAAATTACAGATACTCATCGATTAAATTAAATTACTGACAATTATATTTAATCGACTTTTTCAAAAATTTCTTAAGCCATTTTGCTTAACTCATTTGACTGCCGGATAATTAAATCCACTTGCAGGATTTGGCTTGGTCAAAACTTATAAACTTACTTAAGGAGGTATCATTAATCCCGATCTTTCGGGATGTAAATTTCGTCAATAATTAATATTCACTATATAATTAATATCGTTATATAACTCATCGAAATTATAAACCTATAAAAGATCGCACCCTTTAATGAATTAAAATAACGAATATTAAATATACATAAATAATTAATTATTTTGGGATTAAGAACATAAGTACTCATAATAATCTTGAGTTGTGTATTAATTTATATAGTCTGTATAAAATTAATTACCCCAATGTAGTCCTAGAGTGGTATACAACGCTCCCAAAGATATTTCATAGAGGAGTCCAAGCTGTCGATCGTTTGTGTAACACTGGGAGTCTGAGCCCGGGATGAAGAAGCAGCGATAAAAGCAGAAGTCCGTCTAGAGGATGCAGCTAGGGTGGCAGGTGCTGTGCGACCACCATGAGTCCTCGACCCTCCACCACGCTCACGCTAAGAAGAAAAAGGGGCACATCAGCTAAGGCAGATGAATATGAACAAAAAGGAAACGCAAAAATGAATGGCAAAAAATACAGCAACAGGGCCACCCCAAGGACCAGGGGGCTCCAAGCCACGAGCTCGGGAGGCAGCATCCCAACAGCAGACTAACACCCTCAACCTGGTGATCAAGCGAAAGGATTAGTCGCATCACTCTCGGGGCATCTACCAAGAAAAGGAACAAGTTAGTGTAATCAGGTGTTAGGATTAGTCAGATATGGGAATCAGTACAGTTATATCATCACAGTAAGATACAAGTGACAATGTCAAGAATGAAAGGAGGGATGTCGTATGTGAGACCCTGACCCGTTTCATTTTTTGGAAATGATTTAAGTGATGATGGAGTTGGAATTCACTCTTGACCTTAGTGATGTTTCAGGTGAGTGTTTGAGTTTGGATACACGTGAAAGATATGTTCGGAGAAGAATATGAGGTTCTAAGAGATGTCTGGACAGAAATGTGTTAAAAGCATGTGAAGGAAAGTGAAGGAAAGTGACATGTATTTACTATTTTGGTCATAACTCTTGGTATAAAATGAATTTTTGTATGATATTTGAACCATCGGAAAGTAGACTTTCGGGGCTTCAGTTTGAGCACAAGAATGACCTTATTTGAAGTTCGGACGAAGGAGATATCATCGTTTGAAATTAGGATAATAGTGCAGCGAAATGGGGAACCACTCGAGCGGTAAAAAGACCGCTCGAGCGGTCTGTTCGGACAGAGTGTTATAAAGGCGGTGGAATGGTTAGATATTTGTGAAAAGATTATCCTCTAAGCTTCCATTTCTCTCTCCTAAAGCCCTAGACCTCATGCTCTGCCTTCTCTCTAGGTTTTGGGCGTGTTCGGGTTCGGATCTTGGTGATTGGAGGGCAGATCCTTGATGTACTCACCGTGGACTTCACATCCATCCGAATGAAATTGTGTTTCAGCGACTTTGACTTTTCACCGGTTGGTAAAGCTTCGGGTTTGTGACCCTACGAGGTAGGATCCTAGACTGTATGGATGTTTAAGGGTGTTATATGCAATTATAGGTGTTTTCACCGAATGATATCGCCTGAAAATGCTTTAAAGGTTGTTTTTCATGTTTAAATCGTGTTGTTGGATAAAAAGCATATTTGTTGCTTTTTTCTTGGTTTATTACATGTTCCGGATGTGTGGATATCCGTGGTTTTAAAAGATGATTTTGAAAACGGTGGTGTGGTGAAACTTTTGAAAAATGTGTTTTTGGAGGTTTGGAGCTAACCTTTGGGGTTGAATCTCAACGCTTAAAACGTTTTGGATGTATGTTTTACATGCCTATGGATCTCCATTTGATGGATGTTGGATCCCTTTTGTACATGTTGATGTATAACTATTTTCGTGGAAATATTTTTCGTAGTTGAGCTACGATTCAGTTTTTGTGAAATGATTTTCTAGATGTACTGGGATGACGTGTATTTGGCATGAGTTTCCCTCGGTGTAAGTCCAGAAATGTGCGCAGCATAGGTACTCAGGTCCTTCAGGTTAGTCCTTGTAAATTGAGACGGTTGGGTGCTTAGTTCCCTCGGGTTGTCGCCCGTAAATTAAGTGATTCGTTATGGTGCTCTGTATAGAACTTGTCATTACCTAGCAGGTATTGAGAGATATTAGAATTAGGTAATGGGCAGGAGTCTATAGTTGTTACCTCTGTCTCCCTGTGATAGAGTCGGTACATGAGAATACTTTATCCTCGGCTGTGTGTTCCGAGTGGATTTGTTATATCTTTCTCCTCGGTGGTGTAGCCCGAGTGGAGCATACTATTTTATTAAAGATTTCTGTTTTATTTTCCTCGATGTGTATTCCGAGTGAAAAATAACGTTTTGGTTACCATTTTTATTCAACTGTAAAACGTTGTTCTGCATTGTACAAATGCTTGATTGTGAGGGAAAAACTGTTTTGGAGGTTGTGGGAAAACTTGGGGTTTTATGACGTGAAACCTTTTTGGGCTCTGTAGTTGAGTTAGCTCCCACCATATGTTTGCATTGTTGATATGCATGGTTTTGAGGATGAAAATGTAGATTTTATGAAGTAAAACCGTTTTGAGGTTTGTGTTGGTTTGATGGAAAACTTGTGGTTTTGGGTTGGAAAAACCTTTTTGGCTTCTATGGTTGAGCCTGCATGCCTATGATTGTATTTCTTGCTTTACAACTTTACTATGTGTTCCTATTGGGCTTCGGCTCACGGTGTGAAATTTTACTGTAAAACCTTTTTCAGGTTAGCGTGGTCCTGTAAGTTGACCCGGTGGTGCCCGAGGTGGCTGATGACAAGACTTCTATTTTGTCTTTGATAGGTAGCTTATACCTGTTGTATATGTCTCATGTTTATTTGTTATAGTTGTATGCATGTTTTAATGCTTTCGAGAGAACCTCGAGTTGGTTGTTGTTTTTCGTAGTTTCATACTACGTTTTACGTTGTTGGGTTCAGCGGCTTACAAAAAGGGATTTTCAAATGGTTTATGTTTTATTCAAACTGTTGTGCCTCGAGGGAGGATTTGGAGCCTTGTTTGGATGGGTTTTCCTTTGGCATGGTTGCTTTGTGACTTTGTAAAGTGTTGGAAAAATGTTTAAGTGTTGGAAAGGAAAAGTTGTATTTTAAAAAGTTGGTCCGGAGCCTAACCGCTCGACGGACCACTCGAGTGGTCTATCAGGCGGTCTCTACAAACATTCTATTTTTTTCTTTTGGTTTCAAAATTTAGTGTCCCTGGGAGGACCGCTCGAGCGGTCTTTTGACCGATCGAGCGGTCTGGGCAGATTTTAAAATTTTGTTGTTTATTTTTTTTAAGAAGCTTGGCTCTTGGGGACCGTGACCTTGGCCTTTGGGCTACTCTTTTGCAATGATTAAACCCTCGGTGGCATGTTTTTCACAAAGGTTTTAGTCTCGTTTGGGCTTTGCGGTTTTCATCCTTTTTTGTTTGGGCGTTTGTGATGGTTGTTCGCAGGCTTTTCGCGTGATCCGGAGTTTGAGGCATGACAATACTTGGTATCAGAGTTCTGGATTCGAATACCTCTGAGCTGTGGGAAGAGGGTGTGTTATCTTGTGAGGAAAGATGTGTGTGTGCTTGGCTGCCTGTGTTTGGAATATGTTGTGTATATGTGAGTATGGAGGTTGGACCTTAGGATTGATTAGTCTTGTATTTGAATTAACAAACTTGGGAGCCACGTTAGAAACGCATTTCGCTGACGTGATTTCTAGCAAAGAATCTAAGTAGATTGACCAAAGTGACTCGTCATTCTTGTCGGTTCTCCTCGGTATCGGTGTTGTGTCCGCATGATCGTTGTGGCTATGTGTTAGCATGATTATGTGGTATGTGGTAGAAATAACATGATAGATCGACTTTAGGTTATCGTGTTTCATGTTTTCTTTCTTTATATATAACCTGTGCACCCTTAGAGACGATGAGACTGTGGTTTGGGTTTGGTTATGTGCGACTTGGTTGTTATCAGTTGCAGAGGTAAGGTTATGTGTTGAGCATCGATCGCTTGGTATGTTGTGGAACTCGTCAGTGAGGTTGGCCTTGGTTGGCAAACTGTTGAGTGTTAGTATGAGCAGGGTTTTGTTCAGGTATAGTCGAAGCATGGTTGATGGCTTTGGCTTAATAGTTGACTCCTCTTTTGAGTATGCTACTGGAGGTTTGAGTTGTGTTAAGGACAGCCTTGTGAGTAGGGGCGATGGGGTGCTAGAAACCTTGGGAATCAGTCGTTGTGACTAGATTGGTGGATAGATCTGTGGATCAGGATAAGCCCTTTTGGTTAGGGTTGAATGTACATGGTTTGGCCGTGTGATGGATTAGGTACGTCGTGAGCCATGCTATGTCATGAGCCGTGTACTCAGTATGGGGTATAGAAGGGAACATAGTGGATGGGAGCGTGATAATTCTTGGCCTGGCGTATGTTGAGATAACAAAACTTGAGTGGTTCGGGAGACCTTCCCTGGTAGTCAGGATGTTGATGATGGTCAGCAAGATGTTGACGGTAGTCAGAGTAGCATCTGAGGAAGTTGTTGGTAGTCAGAGTAGTTTTGATGACCCTGGACGTTGTGTACCCTTTGGAGGATTGAGTATTGAGTTCTGAGTGAGTGAGCTCAGGGATATGGGAATGAGTATGGGATGTAGATATGTTGGGAAGAGCATAGGTCACGACGGTGTTGGAATGTGTAAGGGTTCAAGTTCTGATTTCATCATGTGACGAGTATCAGTTCCGTGAGATTCCTACAGGAATGCCAGCTTGTGGTTTGATCGATATCCTAGTGATTAGGAGATTGTGTTTGGGAACCATGCTGAGTGCATGTGGTTGGCTTAGCACTGAGATGATGTGTCCTGAGTGTGATATGTCCGGAGGTTATTTGTGATCCACCTTAGGTTCAGAGATGGGTATATTGTTTGCCCATGGGAACGAAGTGTGGAGTAATAAGGCTTAGCAATGTACCGTGTGGTTTGGCTAGCCTGGGACGATAGGTGAGAAATCGTGGGTTGTAAGGCCTGTAATTGATGTGCGCTTTGAGAGCGATAGAGCAGAAAGTGTCTGTATATTTGTGGGAGTTATTAGCAACTCTGGATGGATGGTCTCAGGATTGGGTTTCCTTTGTTCGGTGTCATGCTTTTATTTATGTGGGCTACTTGGACAGTGGGCTCGAGGTCGTGGCGTGGCTGTGGTTTGCCTAGCAGGAGTTAGGCGAGTAAGTGCAACCTTATGGAGCGAGGTTTTGGCGTAATGGAACTGTTGATGTGTGCCTCCGTGCATGCATGAGTATGTAATCCTATGGGATGGGAGGTGTTGTGCAAGTTATGCAGCTTGGTGGTATTCGTATGTGTGCGGATAATACCGAAGAGTTGAGAGTTTGGTGTAACTGATGGTCTGAGTATTGTGATCGGAGTTGACAGCAGCTGTGTGACTGTAGTTGATATGGCCTCGAGGTAGGACTTACGGAGTTCGTAGAGGCTAAGTATTGATGAGTACTGAGAGTATGCTAGCAGTACGCGGCGATTGGGCTATGGTTTCTTGTTGGCCTTTTTCTTTCCTTTGGATGGAAGGAGAGAGAGAGAGAGAGTTTTCTTGTAGACGATTGTCTGGTGCGAGTTGTTTCATCTCGGTTGGATGGAGATGCCAGGTTCTT